>APFE031730973.1:94220-142943 GCA_000404065.3 Pinus taeda | reverse complement strand
GTAGGACCTCTAACCCTTTAAACCCGTAAGGCTAGTCGTTTCCTAACTTGCATAAAGAAAGGATCTGTGGCAAAGCTTTAGAGATGTAAGCCACTTCAAAATAGCATCTCGAATGAGACATTTTCATCATACGACAGGCGAGCAATGTTGTCGCAGAGTTCAAGCTCGTTAAAAAATAAACTCTCCACGAGTAGTTTTAGCGCATAGTTCATGCTCGTTAAAAAATAAACATAAGTCATGAGCAAGTCTTTCTCCCCACGTTTAAGCTCATTAAAAAATGAACAGGTAAATAACCATTGTGAATGCCTTATCACCAGCTTTTGAGCCTTGGTCGTGTTCTCGCCATCACCTCCACTCTGTTTTAAGCCGATCATTCACCCCCATATGATTGTTTACCCCTTCGAGGAACATATGCAAAGAGTGATTCTGCTATCCATCCTTGTAACACTTTTGTGATTGGAAAATTCCAAACCTTACCTGGAATCAGCTGCTACCTGAAACCATCACTCATTCCTCAAAAAACAAGTCTTCTTTAAGCTCCTTTTACCTGACTCGTAAAATATGAAAAGATTTCCGAGCAATTGGCCTCTTCGACTCTTTAAAAGGCATCAGAAGTGCTATCCCTCCTCTAGATTTTATTGTTTTTGGACCTGAGGGATTATTACACAAAAAGGTCGAGCGCTTCTCTTGTTCAGCTCAGTAAAACTATCGAAAATTCATCCCTTTTGTATTATTTTACGCTTTTTCGGACTTAAGGGATTATACAACGAAAAAGAATCTTTAGAGTCTTCTTTCTGTTTCTCTCAGACTCTCTAAAATTGAAAGAGGCCGAGTTATCTTTGTCGTTAAACTAAATAGCGACAAACTCATCCAACAGGACGAGAACAAGTTTCACTGTCACTAAGCTCGCTAAAATATAGCGACAGGTTCACCTGAAGGGCGGATTATAGAACAAGAATATGTTATCCTCCTCAAGCTTGAAAAAAATAAAGAGGCACTGGTCAGCAATTACTGGGGAAAATTGGGAAAAAAACAAGAAGAAACTTTATTGGTAGCAAGTCGCTCTTGAACATGACACTTTCCTTCCGTATCCATGCCGGGTTGGGTTGTTCTGTTCACTAGTCCTCACCATTGGTCTGTCACACCATCCATCTCTGGGGTTAATGCTACCAATCCATCGTTAATGTCACCGATATGTTCAAGAGAAGTCATTCAGACAATTCACCTGAGTCTCACCCACTACAATTCATTCATGCTTCATTCCTTCATGACCACCACCCTAAACCCCCATATCGTCAGTTTGTTTTCACCTCCAAAATCATTTGCTTCGTTCCATGTCGTTGATGTGGGATTCATTAAGGCCCTCTTGCGACGGGTCGCTTCTTGCCGACATCAGCTCATTATCCAAGAAGTTGACTTAGGAACAACCCTTTCAGTAATTTGAAGCTTGCATGCCTCAATGGCAAGTTTCTCACTTTCAGAGACAGGTTTACATCAATGACCTTCGACCGAGAGATTTTGTGTGGTGTTCGACGCCAAGTCCCTTTTCCACACCACGTAAATTGTACTATAGTACCTTGAGGTTCATTGTCATTATTGGTGATTCCTCTCGTGCCTGTTAACAGCTTACATCATTGGCTGGTAATCAGGTGATGTCTTTCCATGTTCGACTCCAAAACATTTTTCACATGGATTGACTTGTACTCCGAGTAAAGATTGGTCAAGTTTGAAGACCCTGGATCTAGTTTCATCCATCTGGGCTGCGATATATTCAGGAATATAAAAACATCCAGTGTACATCATTGTCAAACAGATGATCATCCAAATCAAAGGATGATGTGTCCATATCATCAGTCTGTCACACAGACGATCGTCCATCCTATGTACATGAAAATGAGTTTATAAAGCTGAGCATGGGAATTCCCGCCTCAACTAGATCATGAAAAAATGTTTTCATATAATGTATTGTATTGTATCTTATTACAAGTCACCTCCCAGCTCAGAAAAACTTCAGATCCTCATAGTAAAGCATTTCACCCGACAACAAAAACGATTAACGACCTCATGCTTTAGGGGGCAACTGTTATAGACATTTTTGGGCACTTCAACCCCAATCACAAATTTCCATAAACTGAGGGCTCTTAAGTCCCTAAAAGGGTTGCTTCACTGCCTAAACGAACAAGGTCAACTGATTACATCATCTCCCAGAAGTTCTCCACTGAAAACTTCTCATAAATGGTCAAAACTGGACCATAACGAAAGCTCCATGCAGAGGGTGTGATGCATATCACCTTCCCAATGTACAGGGTGCGATGCAGGGACCAAAATGCGAGGTTGAAGATCATGGAATCTTCCAGAAGCTTCCTCTCTGACACTTGCCACTCCATTTTCGACCAGGGATGAGTAAGATCTTCATTTTCCAAGTGGAAGCAGGAACTATCAGAGAGAAGACAGTAATCAAGATCCCAAAAGATGACTCACCTCTCTGTAATCATCTATATATGGATCCCTCATCACAGAGATCCAGAGGCTGGAATTTTGTAATCTATAGAGAAGTGTTGTCAGTATTCTTGTGTATATTTACAGTGTTGGGTGATTTTTCTTTGCTTGAGGTGAAAGAAGGGCTTCTTAGCTGGAGGATGATGTTGGGTCAGAGCTACTCATGGTTGTAATCCTCTTGCTACTTTTATCTGAATAAAGCTATTCTTGTTTCCTTCCATATTCTGGTGTACTTGTTTAAATATGCTTGTGTATGGTTAATGTACATCTGATACTACATTATTTTTGAATTTAGATCCTTGTTTCTTGCATAGTAGTATGTTGTTGTGATTCTACAGGTCCATTTTGAAGCTAAGCAGACAAAGAGCAAGCAACAAAACTCTATCAAGAAGGAGAGGGAATCGAGTGCAAGACTCAGGTTGGCCCTCTTGGTTCTCCTCTCATCTATTTTCATAAAAGGAATCAACAATAGACTTTGATTGTTTGTTTCTAAGATAGCCACACATCTTAGTGGGAAAAGCAGCATCCATGTGGACACTATTCCTGTATAACAAGTTCTCTCAAGTATTGTTTAATACCTTTTTGGTCTTGAGAGACACAAATGTATGAAAAGGGACCATGTGGAGTTTTATTTTATGTGTCTTTTTCAAACTCTCTAAACATGAAAAATATGCCAAGTTACACCTTTTTCGGACTCGTTAAACTATTAAACAACATCGTATTAATCACCATGATGAACATGAGATTCTCCTTCCTAAGGCTCATTAAACTTACTAGGTCAGATTCATTTGAAGGATGAACTTACAGTGCATGCATATGTTATCCCCTTCAAGCTTGCGATTAAAAAATAATTGGGGTACTCATAAGAAATGGTGGGGGGAAATTTGGAAATCTATCAGTCGTGTCAGCGGCTCACTCTTGAACATGACACTCTTTTCTTTGTGTTGGGTTGGGACATCATCCTTTGTATCCTTGACCTTCCTGGGTTTGGAATGTTCATTTTTGCCTTCCATTTTATCTATGCCACATCATCATGACCATCGATCCCATGGATCCAAAAGCTACCAAAATTCCGGTTGTGTCACCGATATGTTCAAGAGTTGTCATTCTGCAGTTACACTTGCCTTTGATTCTCTGTATCATCTAAAATCATTTTTTCATCCTCTCGTCTTGCGTTGAGGATGTGGGATTCATTATGGCCCTTGTTCAACATGGTCACTTTCTGTTGAATTCAACTCATTATCTGGGAAGTTTACTAAGAGACTCCCTTCAAGTACCTTAGAGCTTGCATGCCCTAATGGCAATTTCTTCGCACTCGACGACAAGTTCACATCATTGGCTTTCGATCGAGTGATTTCACGAGTGTTCGATTTCAGTTCTTATATTCACATTCCATGGATTGTGCTAATAGTACCTTCAAGACCATTTTCATTATTGGTGGTTTCTCCTACATTTGTTAATAGTTTACATCATTGACTGGTAATTAAGCCACTTTCTAGCATGTTCAATGTCAACACATCTATTCGCATGCTAGGATCTATACATTGATCATGTTGTGTTGGAGTGCAAGCCCTTAGACTTCGATCACATAATTTCAAGTTACGAAGTGGTGTGACATGGTTATCATGATATGCATGTCTCTTTTAGATGGCTGACTGCGACTAGACAATGAGTTATCATATTTGATCCGTCTCATTATTAGATGGATGCCACCATACCTTGGTTTCGTTATGATCCTCTTTAACAGATGGTTGCACCCATACCTAGATCCATTTACATGATCATTCTCTAGATGGTTGTATCCATGCTAGGATTCATGTATCATTTGATAGAGATCTCAGTTTATGTATACGTATCTGTACTTGCTTGTAGTTTTTCTGATGGTAGATCGGTTCCCCACATTGATTTATAAAGAATTTCATTCCTCACTACTGCTCGACCTTCATGCTTTAGGGGGCATCTGTTACACAACATTTTGTCACCATCCCTGTACTCCCCATTCCTTGATCCTAGAGGACCTCTACACTGAACCTTGCATGCTTTTCCTTCATGAAGAAACTCCCATTATGTCCCTCTTCATGAGTAGATCATTTCTCTTTCGCACCATTTCCCCTGAAACTTTTGTTTTCCTAAGTTTACAAGATCGGTGCTAATGGCCTTTGTCTCCCCCACGCCGATGTGTAGATATTAGCACTAATCCTCTCATTGACCAGAGCGACTGACATGTGTTCATGTCACATTGGTCATGTCATGGAAAATCTTTTAAATTATAGTCGAAGCCTCTAGCTCTAGAAGCTTCGTAACGGAAGTCTGGTAAATGGTTTGGCCAAATGGGGTCGAGGATGATAGTTTGGGCTCCTTTCTCCTATAATGATGGAACTACCTCAAGGGATAAGTCCTTCTCCCATGAGATGTTAGGAAACCAACTCACAAAAAGATAGAAAATATAGATCAACACCTTAGAAATAAGCCTCTTCGAGGGGGCAACCTCCTTTACATTACACAAATGAACAATTCTTAGATGATACAAATGACAAGACCTCCTTTCTATATATAGGAGTCTAAGGGGTTATAATATAATCAGACAACATAATAATAGTAATGTAAGGGCACAATAATAACAATAGTGGGCTTCTATGGGGAACAATAATAACAATATGGGGACTACATAGGTACAACAATATAATAAGGGAGTTTCACTAATAACAATAAGGGGTTACACTAGTAGTATATTGGCCTAACTTGCCCCTCTCCTTCAAAATGTATTTTCCTCAATGCTTGAGTAGTTCTTGATGCTTCTGTATAAAATTCTTGTCCTCCCATGTGGAATCTTCAATGGGTAAGTTCTTCCACTTGATGAGATAATCTGAATTGATCAATTTTGTAGCTGTCGGGTTCTTGTTTCTATGACTTCTCCAAGTTCCAATATGATTTTTCCTTCCTCTTCAAGTTTTAGAAATATTGTTTGAATTGGGATCTTCTACAACTTTTGAATGAGTGGCCAGACTTCTTCGTCATTCTTCCATTCATCCCTTGCTTCGGTTATCCAATCTAGTTGGATAATAGAAATAGCACAAAACAATGCTTCCACATCCTCATCCTTTCTTGAGAGTGCATCTGCAACAAAAATTTTCTTCCCTTTTCTATAGATGATGTCAAAGTCATAACCCAACATATTTGTGACCCATTTTGTCTATCTTCTGAAGATAATATTTGTTCTAAAATATATTTAAGACTATCATGATCCATTTTTACCTTGAAGTGTCTTCCCATTGGGTAAGGTCATTGTTTCTTAAGTGTGTGTAGTATTGCCAAAATTTCCTTCTCATAAATAGCTTGCTTGAGATGTATTCTTAGAAATACCCAATCACCTACATCAAAACTTTTTCGTTGTGATGTTGATCTACCAGCTGTTTCATTCGATTATGCACCAAAGTGGCATTATCCTTTAAAAGTTGGAGAACTTGTTGTTGATGCTCGATTTGATCTTTCACTGCTTGAACCTTTTTCTTCTTGATATGTCCTTCTATCTTGAGAGTTTGAGGAGTGGTAATTTATTCCAATGCTTTACAAGATATGGCCGGATTCATTTATTGATGCTTGATGAGATATTTCACTTCTTGAACATTTTTCTTCTTGATATGTCCTTCTATCTTGATAGTTTTAGGAGTGGTAATTCTGGCCAATGCATTACAAGATATGGTTGGATTCATTTCCTCTTTCTCGATGTGATCTTTCACTTCTTGAACCTTTTTCTTCTTGATATGTCCTTCTATCTTGAGAGTTTTAGGAGTGGTAATTCTTGCCAATGCTTTACAAGATATGGTCAAATTCATTTCTTCTTTCTCTGGGGTTGGTTCCTGGTGTATATCATCTTCTTTTGATGGTTCTTGACCCTTTTCTTCCTCCTCTTCGTAATCTATTTAAAATAATTTCTTCTCAGCACACTTATGACCTTCAGTGCATTCGCTATCCAAATTGTAATAAAGCCCTTTTTCTCTTTTTTCTTCCAATTTTTGTGGTGTAAACCTTGTAGGTTGTGGAAGGCTAGGAGAAAAAACACTTCTATAATTATAGTCGTGAGTGGTGGGATTCCTTGTTTCCATAATTTCACTTTCAAATTTTCTTGCCCACCTGAATGCCTGCTCCAATGAATTAGGTTCCCAAAGACGAACCTCATGTTGAATGTTATCCTTTAAAGTACCTATGAAGACATCAACCCTTTGCTTCTCTGGAATATCATTTACCCTTATATTCAATTTTTGAAAGTCTTTAATGTGCTTTGTCATTGAACACTTTTGTTTGAGATTTATCAATTGGCTAAACAAGGTGTTTCTCTTTATATCCTCATAATGTGCTATCATTTCCTCCATGAAAATTGACCACATAACAAGTGGTTTATGAGAAACAAGCCCTTTAAACCATAAAAATTGATCCGATTGTAAATACAAAGATGCAATACGTACCTTTTGTAACAGTTGCACCTCATGTAGATCAAAATATTGCTCCATCTATAGTATCCAATTTACTGGATCCTTGCCATCAAACTTCCTCATATCGCCTTTTCTTGATTTTAGGAGCTCAATCTTGAAATGACTGTAACTACGTAATTTCAGATCTTCCAGTTTTGAAATCACAATGTACAGTAGCTCCCTACTTCTATTTCTAATGCCACCAATATAATCGAAATTGGATTCTCCAAGAACTATTTATGCACAATCTCCCAAGATGACCTAATTATATACCTTTTCAGAAGAGGGAACTTGTATGAAGTGCCACATGTCACTGTTTTGACCTTTGGATCTAAAAATATACACAAGAAACTACAATCCATCCTCTTTTTGTAACTTCTTACATAATTTCAATATGATGCTTAGAGATATAGTTATGACGATTTTCCCTAGGTCACTTGTTTAGAATGTAATTCGGGAGTCTGGAAAAACCCTAACTTCATTTGATTATATCTTAGCAAATGTAGCAAGACAAGCTCTAAAATTTGGAGCGGAAGTTTAGAATGATTTCATCTCAAATGGGTTTTTTTGTAGCTTCTGAAACATCGTAGAGAAAAAGTTATAGTGAAAATTCCACGATGACTTGTTTGGAGAAATGAAAGCCTAGAATCCAAAGCTCTGATACCAAATGTTAGGAAACCAGCTCACAAAAAGATAGAAAATATAGATCAATGCCTTCTAAATAAGCCTCTTCAAGGGGGCGAACTCCTTTACATTACACAAATTAACAATTCTTAGATGATACAAATGACAAGGCGTCCTTTCTATATATAGGATTCTAAGGGGTCATAATATAATCAGAGCCAACATAACAATAATAATGTAAGGGAACAATAATAACAATTGTGGGCTTCTATGGGGCACAATAATAACAACATGGGGACTACATGGGTACAAAAATATAACAAGGGGGTTGCACTAATAACAATAAGGGGTTACACTAGAATTATAGGGGCCTAACATGAGAAGAGGATCCATCTCCCATCCATATTTCTTATATAAACTTCCCTTCATCCCAACCACAAGCTAGTCATTGTTATAGATTTTGGTTGAGTGTGAGTATACTATTTTGGATTAGACAAGTAAGCTATTACTAGTTGTAGCCATCTAGTGGTGTGAGGGAGAAGTGTGTTTGGTTTGGAGTGAAGGCTAAAGGGAAGAGCCTTTAAACTATTTTTGTTTGAAGCCATCATGGAATGCTAGTAGAAGTGTATGGGAACCTCGTCTTGTCATAGGAAGATTGCAACGTCAAAAAAAATGGTCGTAATCTCTCTGTTAGGGACTAAATCTACCTCGGGCTGAGAAAGGTAGGATCTAGTATAACATCAAACCACGCTTAACCTAGTAGCTAGCCCTACCAGGTCGGGAAAGGGCTCTCTCTTGTCAATATCAACAAAGTATGATCAATAGGGGCTTGAGATGACTGATATGATGACTAATCTTAGGATAGGTATGTATGCAAAAGAGTTTGATTGAATTTAATGATGTTTTTGTTGGCTCAGATGGAAAGACAGATTTGGGTCTAGGGAATGAGGCTCAGTTTTGCAAAGATCTCTATGGCACAAGGTAGGAAACTGATTTGGCACTTCAAATTGAATGAGATGGAGAGATTTAGATAGGTGAGGATTTGAAAAGGGTAAGAAAACCTCAGGGATCCTCTTCAAATAGCTGAAAACATCAATAACTAAGCAAACCCTAGGTAGAGCACTGCAATTTCAATGGATTCTACCTATATTCTTGTTTGTTTTAGTTAAGAAGAAACAAGATAGATAATGAGATACATAAAATATAAGTGAAATCACAATTAAAAAAGAAAGCACTATAACAAAACAAAACGCCACATGAATCCCAAAGAGTGCTACAAACCCTGGTCTCTATTCCTTAGCCAAACTACTGAAAAATGTATACAATGAAGCTCCAAGCTTTCTCAAAAGTCCAACCATGCTAATGACCCAAAAATCACAAGATATAGGCAAACCATAACTCATCCTACCCACTAGGGGTTGAGCTCATAAGTTTAGGAGCTGTTCCAACTAATTCTAAACTGAGAACTAGAAATTAGGCAGTGGAACAGCTTGCCTCTAGAAACTAGGGAACTGATTCATTCAGTTGCAAACAACTTTTTGATAGATGAATCTACCTACATGAGTGAAAATTTGACATAATTACATCAAGATCCATAAATTTACGTTAAATTACATCATTATTTTGACATTAAGAAGGAGAGAAGTCAAATTGTCAAAAAGCTAGGTGAAAAATAGAGTATTCTTGGTCAAACTGAGCAAAATTTACCCAATGTGTTGCGTTGATTTCTCTATGTGTAGTGCTTGTTTGCAGCCACTTTTGGAGGCCTTCTCGGTGTCCAAATATGCTCCAAGTGTGCTTGTTGGAAAGTTCTACCTGTCTAAATTCTAGAACAAGTGGAATTTTTGAATTTGGCCTCAATTTGCCTCTCCAAAATAGAGTTCTCGCAACATTGCTTCTTGTGTGTCAAAATAGGGGCAGTAAGGTCATTTTTTGGGTGTTTTTGACCTTTTTGAGGGCTCAGAACCTATCAAAATTTCTTGGCCATTGGTAGACAAGCATATTTCTTCATGAAAAATCCAAAAATGTTGAGTTTTCCTCATTTGGAGGCCTCCATCAAAAGCGAGCGCCAACTGGCGCTGCGCATAGGGCATAAAATTTTGTGTTTTAGCCCAAAATTTTCAAAAAATCAAAGTGTCCCAAATTTTTTGAAATTTGGGTTGAGTCTTCTCCATCAAGTTTTGTTTTGAGCCAAGGTAGCCTCAACCAATATCTAAAGTCTATCTTTCTCCTTTCGCCTCCTCGATGCCCTCTTCAACTTGGCCTTCAAGTTCTTTATTCTTGCCTTGCACACTTTGTTTCTCACCATGTAATGATAGGCCATATGCCTCAACAATGTCTTCTCCCTATTGGGATTCTCTAACAAACTTTATAAGTGGATATTATCCCTCTCAAGCCAAGATTCCTGATCAACATTGATTTCCTGCTCAAGTGATGTGAGCTTCACCTTCCTCCTTTTGGCAGCTTCGCGATTTTCTCATATGTTTTGCAACTCCATAATCGTTTGTTGATCCTCAAGCTTCTTGTTTCTTTGCTCCAGGTACTTTATTATCCACTTAAATCTTTCTAAGTTTAGGCAAAAAGGATTGATGTCTGCCTGTTGCTCTTGGATGACCTCTTTGAGCTTTGAGCTTTATGGGCCCAAATCAGTGTCATCATCCTCAATGAGAATGAAATCGGTCTCCTGCTCACCTGAGGGCCGCTCATCATGTAATGGCCTCTTTCCCTTGTCCTAAAACTGTTGTGCTAATGAAGAAAGCGAAACCCCTTCCACCCCGAGTGGAGATAACACTTGCTTTGCCGCTGCGAACAACCGTCTAGTGCCCTTTTGATAGGTGACAAACACCAGCACACTAGCAGTCTGCGTCTCATGACCCTCCTGCTGATGTGAAGGTCCACCTGTCTGATGAGAAGCCTTTGGAGGTCCTTGAGGAGCTATGAAGAACTCATGAGAAATGAAATCCTCCCATGAGATTCCCTGCAAACCAAGCTGATGCATGACCACAATTTTAATGAGAGCAAAATGATATATATTGTTAAACTGTTGCTGAGGATTCTTTTGTTGTAGTAGGGTGGTCCTCGTCTCAATATTTCGGCACATGAAGTAGGGGAGATTCATCATTCTCACCCTAGTAAAGTGCATCAACAATCTAATATGATAGGCATATAGGTGAGGAAACTGGCCCTCACAGCTGAAATATTTCATTATAAGTTTCATCAAAGGGGCATATGAATCTTTTAGGTATCGAAAGGGAAAAACTCTGCTGAGTTGTCTCAAATAACCGGGCTTGATGTACGGTTCATAATGTTCCCTATCAATTTGCTACCTTTTATTCCATTTCTCTCCAATATTAGGAATGTCGGTTGCTAGAGAAATAGATTTTGGTGTTAAAGTGAATGTTACACCAGCTAGAGTGGCTTAGCCATTATGTAGATGAAGCACAAACAACCGGGCCAACTCATGATGATACTGGACTCTAGCAACCATCTCACAGAATTTATAATAGGATTGGTGTTGGAAGCATGTGATAGCAAGAGGGCAGGCCTGCAGCTCAGCAAGTGTAGTAGGTTCCTCTCGTATATGTTTGCCACCCTCATGAGCTCTCCTTGGTGCATGTATTTCTGTAGGAGAGTCACTGTGTGTCTCTTCATCATGGTCATATGAAGGATCAGACTCCATGTTTGCTAGTGTGTGAGTTTTCTTAATGAGTATGAAGAGATTTATGGTGTTTTTGGTTTTCTGCCACCAAGGGTAAGAATGTATGAGGGACTGTGGAGGGAGAGGGTATGAGGGGTTTTGGGACTATTATGGCAAGTCTTTTGGGAAATAGGGGATTAGGGAATAACATGCAAGCTTAGGGACAACAATTAGGGTTTTGGGATTTTTTAGTTGGGATTTGTGGGAAAATGGAAATTGGGGATAGGAGTGAATGATTTGTTTTTAGGAATATGAGAGTTAGGGAATGAGTGGATGAGCTAGAGTGAACGAGTAAGGGAATGGTGGAGGGGACTTGGCAGCAAAATGAAAAATGCAAACCCTAGGCAATGGTTTTTTGAGAAATGGAAAGGAAGTAGGGTTTGAGTTTTTTCACACAACCACCATAAATTTTTAAGAAAAACTCCTTCACTAGCAAGGAAGAGGGCTTGACTTACTTGCACACTAGAAGATTTGAGCGATTTTGGCAATTTGAGGGAGTTTTTGAGGAAATCAAGCTTGGCAGCTCTATGCACCGTGCCACAAACCCAGCACACTGCGCCTCCTATATGCGCCACACCAGTACAAATTTAACACTGTAGAGGGCGACCCAGTGCGCCACGCCACTTGTATGTGCTGCGCCTCTCACCCAGTGCACTGCGCCCACAAATTTGCACAGTTTTTCTCCAAGCTTGCTTCCTTTGCTCAACACGACCTTCACTTTTCTCAATCTTTATATTTTGAATGAAAATGAGCTTTTTGAATTGAGGAAAATGATTTATATACAAGAGCTTTTAATTTTTTCTTCATAAAACCCACTTTTATAATGTTTGCAATGTGACTTACTTTTTCAACTCTATTGTTTGAATAGTTTACTTTATTTGTGCTTTTGATGAATTGAATGACTTGATTTTTTGTTTGTCTTGCAAGGGATGGAGTAGCTGAATGATCTGATAATCACCCTATGAGTGTCAAAAGTTAAAGTTTTATTAAACAAAAGGTATTACAGACTCATGTGATGGTGTGCGTTCTGTGTTATTTAAGTAACGGATCGATCAGATTTCCAATACACAGACATTTCAAATGGAAAGACAACAGAGAAATACAACAAACAACCATAAATATACAAGCAATTTTAATAAGGAGTTCACCCTATTCTCCAGGGCTACGTCTTTGGTCTAGATTTTAGTGGTGGCCTTGTTTTTATTGTGTCTTTAAACAGGGAATTACAATACAGGGACTCAATGTGAGTTCTCCTAAAGCAAGTTTTGCTTGGCAGGGTTGTTCCTTGGATTCCCCAAGCCACTGGAGTACAAAGACTCTTCTTCTTCCTACTAGCTCTGTGAGCTTCTGGTCTACAGTGGTAAGAGCCCAATGTGGTTCTCAGCCCAGACAGATCCCTCTATGGGGTGGCTCGAATCTCTCAAGCTCAATGGTGCTTGACATTGCCACTGCATCAGCTCGGCCCTTTGTCTCTTCCTGCTTTTCTCTTCCTTTGCTGTCTTCTTCTCTGTGTATTCCGTCCTCCTCTCAGGATTTTGGTCTTTCTCCTTCGTCTCTCAGACTTCACTCCGAATTCCACTTGACTTGACTATGTATTCTGTCTCCATTCATGGCTTTTAGCCATTTGTTTCCATGCCTATTCAGTTCCTCTTCCACCTCTGTTGATTCGCCTTCTATAGCTACGCTTGGAGTTCCCTGTTTGGCATCCACATGAATGCTCAGGGAGTAACCATGTGTCCTCATATGAATAGCACCAGCCTACTCGTTGGTTCGTTTCTTCAGTTATGTCATGGATGAGTTCTTCCTCCACCGTGGCAGTCAAACAGATTCCAAACCCCTTTAGAATGCGGCTTAATTCCCTGTCGATTCCACTTCCTCCATTAGGCACAATCTCAATCGTCCAATCTAGGCTCCTCTAGATCCAACACCATACGCACATCTCACGTGGATGACTTGCTCGACCATTAGCGTGCGATCAACGACAGTTTTCTCTCTCCTCTGCCACCATGTGTCGATCGTTGAGTGGGCTCGCTCTGCTCTTCTCCAAAACTGTTTACCATTTGAGGGTGCCCCAATCAATACTGCTGGTTTCTAGAGTGTGGGTCCCACCTTTGTCCTTTTAGCACTTTTCATTTCTCCGCTTGCGGTTCTCCAGCTCCGAACATGACCAAGTGCTTAAGGCTCCTCCATTTCGGCCCTGTTCAATCGAAAATCACCTCCTTTTCCGGATCTGGGGCTCCCAGGGGCTACTTTGACCTCCTGCGCAGTCTCCATGGGCCTCGGTCAACACGCCTTGACCAAGGTCCTCGTCGTTCCACACTGGCTGCCATTACTACTAGTTCAGGGTGTTTTTGATGTTGTTTTGGATTCTTTAAAGATTTGTTTTGTCCCGATACCGTCATGGTTCTTTTATAGTATTTTATGGATCCAACTCGGATCACGGCCTTCCCACTGAAAGAGATTTTGGACCACCAAAAGTTGGTTCTCTTCAAGCATCGACTAAGTGAGGAAACTGTTGTCTCACTTGCCAAATATCAATCCACTTCACACTACTCGGCTTCCAACCTTTAAGCCCAATCCTGAGGTATTCCACTTTTCCACTGTGCGTCATCCTTACCTTCCTGTCTAGCACTATGTCTTCTCGTAATTCACTAAGATATTCAGGTAGTAGGTCATCAACAAAAGGTAATTGACTCTGCTCTTCAGGGTCCTCAATCATTGAAGGTTCAAACAACCTCAAGCAATCTGCGTTCATGACTAAGTAGATGTGCATGTAGGCTGGTAGATCAAGGCGAAAAGCATTTTCACCAATCTTCTCAAGTATCTTGAAGGGTCCATACCTAATAGGTTTTAGATTTTTACTTTCACCTTGCATCCTGTCCCTGCTAATATACAGCTAGACTTGGTCTCCAACCTAAAAACTATGCTCCATCTGATGCTTATCGTGCCTAGCCTTGTACTTGTCCTGGCTCTTTTCCAACTATTCTTGTACTACCTGGTGGATCTCCTAGATCTGTTCAATGAACCTAGTTGCCTTGTCCACATCACTGTGTCTATCAACCATGGTATCTTTACCAAAGACAATCCAAAGGAAACCTTGGTATGAAACAAAAGTAGGTCTCAAAAGGAGATCTCTGTGTAGAAGAGTGTTTGGCTCTATTGTAAGCATGTTGCACATAACACAAGTGTTCATCCCAAATCTTAGGATGTTTGCTGCAATATCCTCTCGGTAACTGGATCACCGTCCTGTTAACTACTTCTGTCTGGCCATCTATTTGTGGATGAAAAGCTATACTTTTCTTTAATTTTGTGTCCATTAGTTCCCACAGACTTGACCAAAACATCCCCACAAATTTGGTGTCTTTATCAGATAAAATAGAAGTGGGTAATCCAAAATGAACCCATACATGTTCAAAGAGCAATTTTGCAGTTTGTTCAGTTGTAATTTGTTTACTACAGGGTATACAAATACACATTTTGTTGAACCTATCCACAACAACATATAGATAATCATGACCTTTCCTAGATTTAGGCAGTCCTCCAACAAAATCCATGGAAATGCTTTCCCAAGTGTGAGAAGGAACTAGCAATGGAGTGTGCAAGCCTAGGTTTCTGTTGCTAGGCTTGCTTTTTGCACACATAGCACATCCCTTTACATATCTAGAAACTGTCTCACTCATTCTTGGCCAATAGCAGAACCTTTGTAGATGTGCAACTATTTTACTTACCCCAAAGTGACATGATATCAGAGAAGTGTGTGCTTCCCTAATTATCTTTACTCTCTCAGTTTGTGGAATGCAGAGTTTCCCGTAATGATATAAGAGTCAGTCCTTCATGTGATAGTCCAATTCTTCTATTCTTTTGCCTTGACTTAAAGTTGCATACACATCTTGAAATTCCATGTCCTGAGCATACTATTCTATCTAGCTTTCATGCAGCACAAAATTATGCTTAAGTATGGAAGATGCATTTATAATGGCTCTAAATAACATGTCTACAACCTTGTTATGTATGCCCTTTTTATATCTGATGACTAAATGAAACTATTGTAGAAAACCCATCCATCTGTAATGTCTTGATTGTTGCAGCTTAGTTTGGGAGTGTAGGTATTAAAGTGGCTGATGATTAGTATGTATTATTGTTTCTTTGCCCATTAAGTAATGTTTCCACTTTTTCACACTTTGAACTAAGCCATACAATTCTTTATCATATGTAGGATAGTTAACTGCTGCAGGATTAAAAGTCTCAGAATGATAACCTATGGGTTTACTGTGTTGTGTCAACACTGCTCCCATGGAATAGTCACTAGCATCAGTTTGGATCTCAAATGGTATTTCTATATCTGGCAGTGCTAGTATTGGTGTTGTACTAATTCTTTCTTTCAAGGTGTCGAAGGCTTTCTGTTGTTTTCCTTCCCACTGAAACACCTTGTTCAATCCTATCAAGGCATGTAAGGGAGTTGCAATTGAGGAAAAATTTGAAATGAACTTCCTCCAATATTGTGTTGCTCCTAGGAAGCTTCTCACTTCTGTAGCAGACTTGGGTTTAGGCCAGTTTACAATGACTACCGCTTTAGAGGGATCTATTTTCAATTCACCTTCCCCTACTATATGACCCAAATAATTTAGACAGGTTTTTCCAAATTCACATTTGGAGAGTTTAACATAAAGTTTTTCTCTTTTCAAAACATATAATGTCTGCTTAACATACCTTAAATGTTCTTCCCACGTTTTACTAAAAATCAGAATGTCATCCAGATACACAATAACAAAATCATCAAGAAAAGGTCTGAGTACATCATTCATTAATCTCATGAAAGTAGCAAGGGCATTGGTCAAGCCAAAAGGCATAACCAGCCATTTATACAATCCTTTCTTTGTTTTGAAAGCAGTCTTCCATGCATCTTGCTCTGTAACTCTAACCTGATGGTATCCACTGTGCAAATCCAGCTTGGTGAAATAAACAACTTCTTTCAATTGATCTAAAACATCATCTATGCGAGGAAGGGGATAACGATTTTTTATTGTTATCTTATTCAGTGCTCGGTAGTCAATGCACATTCTCCACAAGCCATCTTTCTTTCTCACCAAAACGATTGGTAACCCACATGGTGATGTGCTAGGCCTGATGAACCCTTTCTAGAGCAACTCCTACACCTACCTCTTGATTTCAGCGCTCCCTAAAGCAGACAACCTGTACGTCCCAATGTTAGGCAATGGAACATCTTTCTACAAAATAATATCATGTACTATTCCCTTTTTGGGTGGCAAACCTTTAGGTTCTTGGAACAAGACATCATATTCTGAAACAATCTTTTCTATATCAGCATGTTGATCAGCATTATAACCCTCAAATACATTAGTTTTATCAGGTTTCTTTTCCTTTACAACCATCAGTAGGAACTGTTTGCATGAATTTATCATTCTTTTCATCTGTCCTGAGTTTATGAGAGTATAATTATTCTTGAGCTTGTGAGCTCTTACAAAGTATTCGATTCCACCATTAACAAGTAGATACTTGTTCTCAGCTCTATAGAAAGTAGCCTTTCTATCATACAAGTAAGGACTTCCTAAAACAATTCCACATATATCCAAATGAATTACGTCTAACTCAACCTCATCTACAAATCTTGACCCAAAAGAAAACTTGAGTTTGCACTGCCTAGTCACTTGTAGTTGTGCTTTATCATTCAACCATCCTAATGAGTATGGTTTCTTATGAGGTGTAGTTGCTAATCCCAATTTCTTTACAACTACTTCAGAAATTAGATTTACTTGTGAGCCACTATCAAACAAAGTATCAATATTTTGATTTTTGGAAACAACTCGAATATGCAAAAGCTCATGTCTTTTCCTCTCATGTTCTTCATCAATAACAGATTGAGCAGAATTACTAGTAGATGCTTCAGAGTTCTTACCTTTTATACCTGTGGCTGCAATGATTGTTTCATCTCCCGAGTCTGACCCCAAATCTTTCTGAATAGCTACAACAGTCTTCTTCTTCTTGCCCTCGGACTTCTTATGTCTTAGCTCTGGATGCAAAATCCAACAATGCTCATCATCATGCCCATCCTTTTTACAGTGAGTGCATGAAGCTTTGCTTTTCTATGCAGTGTTAACCTTCCTTGCTTTCCACTTCTGCTTTCTTTTCTCCTTGCTCTTGCTTACAGTGGGTTGGGATGGTCCGAAAACTTCTGGATTTCCATTCTTTCCTCTAGCTTCTAGATGAGTAGCTTGTACAGATACCTCATCTATACTAGTGGGATTAAACATGAGGATTGTATGCCTCATGTAGTTGTGTAGACCACCATTGTACTTCAAAAGAGTTTCTAGTGAGTCTAATGAGATATCCAACATCAATGCTCTCTTTCTGAACTCTTAACTATACCCTTGCGCACTTTGCCCTTTCAACTGCCGAAGAGTTTGCCAACTCATCATGGCTTGTTACATGTAGGCCAATGGATAGAACTGCTTTTTGATTGTAGCAACAAATTCACTCCAGACAGAGATGGTCTTACCATGTTTCTTCATATCAGCTCGGGTTCTGCCTTCCCACCAAACCAAGGCAGTGCCTCGTAGGCGTAGGCTTGCCAGTTGAATCTTACTCTTGTCCGAGTCTATGTTCTATACTCTACAATACACATCAATTTGTCTAATCCAATTGTACAACTTTTCAAATTTAGCTCTCCATCATATATAGGCAAATCAAATTTAACATATAGTTTAATCAAAGATGCTTTCTTATTATGCACAGGGCTATTAGGAGGTGTAGGAAAGCTTTCTTCTTTCCCTTTCCCTTTTGAGTGGTCACGGGAATGAGATTCATCTTCTTCTTTATCTTGTTTAGAGCCTGATGAATCTTCATCCTTATGCTTTCCAAAGTCCGTACACATTTCTTCTACCATAGACTTTATAGCTAGGAAACTTTCTATGAATTGAGGGTTTGGCCCTATAAAACCTTCCTCTGACATTGTCTTCCGAGAATAGACTCTTCCAATTTCAGGATTAGTTTCCACCAACTCTCCTTCTCCTAATTTGAGCTTTGATCTAGTGCTCATTCATAGCTAAACCAACACAAGCTTGTCCAACCTTATAGCTTAGAGCTTTGATACCACTTGATCTGATAATCACCCTATGAGTGTCATCAGTTAAAAAGGTATTACAGACTCATGTGCTGGTGTGTGTTCTGTGTTATTCAAGCAACAAATAGATTAGATTGCCAATACACATACATTTCAAATGGAAAGACAATAGCGAAATACAACAAGCAACCATAAAGACACAAGCAATTTTAATAAGGACTTTACCGTATTCTCCAGGGATACATCTTCAGTCTAGCTTTTAGTGTTGGCCTTATTTTTATTGTGTCTTTAAACAGAGAATTACAATACAGGGACTCAATGTGAGTTCTCCTAAAGCAGATTTTGCTTGGTAGGGTGGTTCCTTGGATTCCCCAAGCCACTGGAGTACACAGACTCTTCTCCTTCCTACCAACTCTGTGACCTTCTGGTCTACGGTGGTAAGAGCCCAACGTGGTGCTCAACCCAAGTAGATCCCTCTATGGGGTGGCTCAAATCTCTCAAGCTCGATGGTGCTCGATGTTGCCACTACGTTAGCTCGACCCTTTGTCTCTTCCTACTTTTTTCTTACTTTGTTGTCTTCTTCCCTATGTATTTCGTCCTCCTCTCAGGATTTTGGTCTTTCTCCTTCATCTCTCGGACTTCACTTCGACTTCCACTTAACTTGACTGTGTATTTTGTCTCCATTCATGGCTTTTAGCCATTCGTTTCCATGCCTGTTCAGTTCCTCTTCCGCCTCTTTCAATTCGCCTTCTACAACTACACTTGGAGTTCCATGTTCGGCGTTAGCATGAATGCTCAAGGAGTGACCACGTGTCCTCATTTGAACAGCGTCAGCCTGCTCATTGGTTCGTTCCTTTAGTTAAGTCGTGGATGTGTTCTTCCTCCACCGTGGTGGTCAAACAGATTCCAAATCCCTTTATAATGTGGCTTAATTCCCTGTCGATTCCGCTTCCTCCATTGAGCGCAATATCAGCCGTCTGACCTGGGCTCCTCTAGATCCAACGTCATACACACGTCTCGCGTAGTTGATTTTCTCGACCGACAGCTCACGAACAACAGTGGTTTTCTCTCTCCTCTGTTGCCATGCGTCAATCGTTGAGTGGGATTGCTCCGCTCTTCTCCAAAACCATTTACCATTCTAGGGTGTCCCGATCAATACCACTGGTTTCCAAAGTTTGGGTCCCGCCTTTGTCCTTTTAGCGCTTTTCGTTTCTTCGCCCATGGTTCTCCGGCTCCCAACGTGACTAAGTGCTTAAGGCTCCTCCATTTCAGCCCTGTTCACCCAACGATCATGCATCGAAAATCACCTCCTTTTCCCAATCCGGGGCTCCCAGGGGCTACTTTGAACTCCTACACAGTCTCCATGGGCCTCGGTCAACACTCTTTAATCGAGGTCCTCGTCATTCCACTCTGGCTGCGATTTCCATTGGTTCATGGTGTTTTTGATGTTGTTTTGGTTTCTTTAAACATTTGTTTCGTCCCAATACAGTCATGGTTCTTTGACAGTATTTTATGGATCCAATTCAAATCACTGAAGCTTGGAAAGGTGACCAGGGTTGCCACTAAATTTTTTTTACATATAAAAGAACTGAATTACATGAATTTATACAATCAAAACCTAAAATACTCTATTTTTCCTCAAAACGAAGTTTTGAGGAAAAAGACATTTATGAGCAAGTGATTATGAAGGAACTTTATTCAACCTCTTCATGCACCTGCAGACCGTTATTGGACATTTTCAAGACCTTTTTAATGAAACCCTAGACCTAATGAAACTGAAATCCTAGAACTGACTCTTGTAAATTTAAAGACAAAAGGTGACTGCAGATGATCTTGATGAATGGAAATGGGCCAACAGGTAAAGGACATGAGGGAAAATGTACAATAAGCCACTACTGTCAGATGATCCATGCTCCTAATGGAATGCAGCTAACTGAGCGGGAAACCTAATATGCAATGCAATAAGAGAATTTGATCTCTGATAGAGGGATGAAGATATCGACACTAACATTGGCTCCAATGGGGATGGTAGCTCCGTGGAGGTGCCAATAACTACAGATCTCTGGGAAAGCAGGCATTGCCTTCGTCCATTGGGCTATGGAGTCAATAACTTCGACAAGTCAAAACCAAACTCTTGACTCAATTTCAAGACTAAAATGTGACTCAAAGCTGACTCAATTTCAAGACTGAAATTGACTGAAAGACTTGACTCTGACAAACCAAACCAAAACTGAAATCAAACCTCAATTTTATAGCCTTCACCTCGGGCCCCAAACTGAAAGAATGAAAATAATATACACTTGCAATGGAATTTAAACAAATTTGTATGTACAATGATACATATGACAGTAGAAAACATTTCCCAAATAGTATCGTTTGAGGAGGCGACCATTGACCGACCCAACAGGATAGTCTTCGCCATTCATTTCTTGCAAAAGGAAAGCATTTTGGCCCCGATGTGCAGCAATCCTGTAAGGTCCTTTCCAAAGATTTTCAAACTTGCCATGCTTACTTTTCTCTTCGTTCCATGCATCCCATTTCAGCACTATGTCTTCTATTTGAAACTTGTCAGCCTTTGCCTTTCGATCATATATCTTCTTGATTCTCTCTTGCAGCTTGAAAGTGTTCTGAAATACCTCCTCTCTAGTTTGCTGCAAATGAATCATTTGATTGATTCTCCGCTACAAATGATCATCTTCGTTGCCTGCTTCTTGTAGCATTTTAACTAATGGGACTGCTAGAGAGGTCGGGAAGACTGTGTCCACCCCATACACAAGCTCAAAAGGAGACATGCCTATAGATTTATTTTGACTTACTCTATCTGCCCAAAGTGCATTGACTAGCTTTTTGTGCCAACTTTTCTTGTTATTTTCCAGCAGATTTTGATAATATTAACCAAAGATTTATTTGAGGATTCTACCAATTCATTGCCTTGTGGGTAATAGGTAGTGGAGTGCCCCAAAGTGATTTGATATTTATGACAAAAGTCAATCATTATTTTATATTTAAAGGCTGCTGCATTGTCAGTGATCAGCTTCTTTGGATAGCCAAAACGAGACAAAATGTTGTTTTCAATAAATGAAATAATTACCAAATTAGTGGCCTGCCTCGTGGGAATCACCTCAATCCATTTGGTGAAATAATCCATCGTTGTGAGCATCCATTTTTGTTGCGCTAAAGAAGAAGGATGGACCTCACCAATGAAATCCAAACCCCACTGCTGAGATGGAGCACTTACTTCAATGGGCTTGAGTGGTAAAGGTTGCGATTTCCTCATACCTTGAAAAATCTGACATTCGTGGTAGCTTGCTACTATTTTGTATACATCAGCAAAAAGAGTTGGCTAATAATATCCCGCTCTCAAGATTTTATTGGCTGTTGTCTTCCAGAAAAGATGGCCTCCGCAATCTCCCTTGTGAAAGTCTTCCATAACCTATTTTACCTCTTCTTCAACCAAACAATTGAGCAAGACACCACCAGGATCTTTCCAATAGAGTGCATTATTCATGATACAAAACTTGGCAGCCTTCAATTTCAGTGTCCTACTTTTGTTCTTAGCCATTCCATGTGGTGATGACATATTTTGGAGTACATAAATAATGTGCGAATACCAAGGAGAAAGAAGAAAAATTTCTGATACCTGAATGGGCGAACTCCCTTCATATTCCTCGGACATAGCAGCAATGAGATTAATGTCCAAGGCATGCAAATTTGACCCAACCATTAGTTTAGCCAGCCCCTGTCCTTTGATGAGCTTTATCGGTTTGATCTCCATGTCATATTCTAACAAGGAAGCAATCCATTTGCCTCTTCTCCCCTCTGGATCTGTTTGCACTAAGACTTATTTAACAGTAGCATTAGGGACATAAGCAAGGATGTGAGAATGCAAAATATAAACTTGAAATTCTTTCAATGCCTTTACCAAAGCAAGGGTCTATTTTTCAATAATATTATACTTTAGTGTCGCATCCCTTATGTTTCTACTAAAAAATGCAATTGGTTTCTCGAGCTGGTCTCTTTTCTGCATCAAGACTACTACCATAGTATGATCCGAGGCAAATGAAAAAAAATAAAATCCTGAGTATAGTCTGGACTGATCAAAACTGGAGCTAAAGAAAGGGCCAATTTCACCAAATTGAAAGACTTAATTGCTTCCTCGGTCCATCTCACTACACTATCTTTTTTGAGCATGTGTGTGATTTCCCTTAAATGTTCTACAAGATTGGGCACAAAGCAACGTAATAAATTCATATTAACATTGAATGATTGGATTTCTTTCTTACTTCGTGGAAAATCAATCTTTTGAATGGCTTCCACCCGAGCTGCATTAATGCAGATGCCCTCCATTGATATAATATGACCGAGAAGCTTGCCTTCATCCATGGCAAATAGACTTTTCTTTGGATTGTGAGATATACCATACTTCCTACACCGCTAAAATACAATTTTCAAATGATAAAGGTGCTCTTCATCTAAGTTAGAGAAAACTGTCAAATCATCAAGATAAACAACTAAAAAGACATTTTTTCATTGGCGAATGCGATATCCATTGCCCACTAAAAGGTTGCACCAGCATTTTTCAATTCAAAAGGCATCTTTGCATAGTGAAAAGTTCCCCACAGAGTGGTGAATGTTGTTTTTCCTCTATCATCCTCATGGACCAGAATTTGGTTATAACTCAAATACCCATCGAGTAGCGAAATGCAAGATGCTCCAACTACTCTCTGAAGTGTGTAATCCATCTTAGGCAATGGACAGTTGTCCTTCAAGGATATTTTATTCAAATTTCTAAAATCAATACATAACTGAATCTCACCTATTTTCTTGTGCATGGGCACCAAGTTTGAAATCCAATCTAAAAATCTGATGGGGATGATGAGATCGGCTTTGTATAACTGATTCACGTCCTTCTCAATTGAGGGCAGCAGCTTTGGATTTATTCTTCTGAGCTTCTGACGAAAAGGCTTTTGATTTGGCTTGATCAAGATGATATCCTGAATTATGCTTATGTCATATACCTTCGAATCTGAATAATCCCAAGAAAATACATCATTAAAAAGAGACAGTAAACTGATATACTTTACTTTTACCTGTGGAGACAATGCCTTTGATAATTTCACCATTTTAGGCTTTTCAGCTGATCCAATGTTCACATCCTCAACTCCTTTCTTGGTTGGCAACAAACTCAATTTTCGAGCCACATCATCCTGATCGAACAGATCCTCTAAAGGTATTAGACTTTTAGGAATAACATTGTCTTTCAGGTGCAAAACTTCCATCTGATTGACTTCTATATCCACCTCACCATCATCATACTCTACATCAATAGAAGTGTCTTTGAATTTACCTTCATTTTACAAAAATTCATCAATCTCGTCGTCATCTTGAAACACTTGCCAATACCTTTGATTGTCGGGGACAGCTGGGCAATGTTTCACGTGAACCTCAAACTTTTTGTTTGAATTCATCAGAATTTTCAAATTACTTGCTGTTGTTGCAAGTGAATCTACAATGACATTCTGAACACGAGGGACACATGTCAAAGTGTAATCTGAAAATACTCTCAAGATGTCTAATACCGCATTGCAGTAGGCCCGCATTCGAGGATGCTTAGCTTGGTATTCCCCTTTCACCTACTTGATAACTAACTCGGAGTTGCCATACACTGAGATATTTTTAGCATTTAACTTTCTAAGAATTTTCAAACCAGCAATTAAAGCCTCATATTGAGCCTCATTATTTGAACAATCAAAAGCTGGTTTATAAGAACAGACCCTTACATTTCTCGGGACTTTGTTTGGGTGAAAATAGGGCTGCGTATCCAAATGCCAATTCCAGCACCTTCCCTTCCTACCGCGCCCTCAAAATCCATGCTCCACAGGCCTATTTCGTCCTCTTCCAAATGCTGAAATTCTATTTTCTCTATTACTCTTCCTTGTTGTCCATCAATATGTTGCTACTATTGGAAGGTTGATTGCTCAATGGTACTATCAAGTCTTTTTCTTTCTTTCTTTAAGACCTCTCTGAAATTTTAAGTGATCTCGGGAATGCCTTCTACTTCAACAACTTGGCTATTTTCATCATTAAAGCTATCTAAATACAAAACAAGTGATTCTAAATCAGTATGTACATAGTTGATTGGATGATTTACCAATTTCTCCTTGCTAGTGATCATGTACTTGATCTTTTGTTCCCGATATAATTTCCTCATTTGACCAAACACATGAATGGTAGCATAGGAGAAATCAAGCTGCATTGTCCCTTTAATCTTTGCTCCCCAAGATCTGGAAAGAAACATGCCAAATCTAAGAGGTATATCTACCACAACCACATCCATCAAAACATTTTTAGCCAGAATCTGATCCAAACTGACCACCAAATCCTTGATAAGACGAATGCACCTTACTCTACTAGAATCAAAAGAGTAAAGTTCATGATAATTTCTAGTGATATCCAATCCCAATTTCTCCATGATGGCTTTAGGCATGAGATTATGAGAGGCTCCGGAATCAAACATAGCATTGTGTAACACATAGTCATGCACCCTGAGACTGATGTAAAAAGGAGCTACATCACTATCTTGAGATTGACCTTCCAATGCAGGACCAAAAATCAACTCAGATCTATCATTATACACATTCACCATATCAGATGATGGATCTAAATTCAAAATTTTAGACACCTAACCTTTGTAGCTATTGTTCTTCATCAATTCAGTCAAAGGAATATAATCTTTTAACTTAGCAATTTCATTTTCTAAGTTAAAAACTGAAATTTTCTCTATCTCTTTCACTGAAACATCCTTCTTTCAGTTTTCTCCTTTGATACACTTGGCTGATTGGATCTTTCATTTGTTGATGGCATTTTGTTGGTGGTAGGATTAACTGTCTCTTTTCCCTCTTTCTGCACAATGGGAGGATCATTCTTTGGCGCTATTGTCTCCTTTATTTTCTGAATTGGATTTATGGGCACATCCCAACTTTTGAGTGAATATTGTCGCTGCTGGGCTAACAAAGCATTCATGTATCCTCTTTGATATTAATCTGACTCTTCTTCAAGGACTGTTTCATTTGCCAAAATGAAATTTTCGTCCCTTTGTACAGTTGAATTCTCAGAATACTCCTCATCCTCAGTGATAAAAATTGGCATATCATCGAGTGTAAAGAAATTATTCTTTTATCCAATTACGTTCTCCTCATCATCTAATTCCGGACCATGTACAAAATTTTGTTGTAAGGGTGTCTTCACCTACTGCTGCGCTGTTTTGTCTTGTGCTCGCTACTCTTTTTGCTTGATTCTAAATTGTGGTTGCTGCTGACCATGGAAGTTGGGATTTCTGACTTGTGTTTTAGGCTTGTCAATTGTCAATCTGTCAAACATCTTCTCCATCTTCCGAAGCACTTGATTTGAAATGGAAACCTCTTCCTTTATTGTTACCTTCTTTTCAGCCTTTGTACTGGCTCTCTTAGCAAGCAGATTTGCTTCAATGCTGATTGCAATTTTCTGCATATCTTCCAAAGTGGTCGGATCTCTTCCTCTTAATTGATAGGCCATATCAAGATCGAAACCATCCAGAAACTTAATCAAAGCCAGCCCCATAGGTGGCTTTATATGATCAGGAATTGCATTGTAAACAGAATTGAATCTAATACAATAATCTTGGACAGACTCACCAACATTCTGCTTGATGTTCTCATATTCGAAAAGGATCTGAAGAGGATTTTTCTTCACTTTCCAGTGATCCAAGAATTGTCTCTGAAGATTAGTCAATGTAGTAATACTTGCAGTCGGCAAAGCTCTGAACCACTTCCTCACTTCACCACCAAAGGTTTTTACAAACAATCTCATTGTCACATTCTCTACATCAATCTCATGAAGGTCGAAAAAATCTATCATCCTATCCACATGTTGTTGTGTCATAACACCATGAGGAGTGCCATCAAACAATGGAATTTTGCTTTGATAATTGGCAGACATATCATCCAAATTTTGAAGTAGCACAAGGGGTGCAAAACGAGCAGCCATTGCTCTTGGTGGATTTGCAATCGGGCTTGGCAATGTTGGGGGAGTGGGTGTAGCTAATGTATGGGGTGTATGAGGTGGGGATGATGGTGAATAAATTTTGGATGTTTGAGGGGTAGAAGGAGTAGGCATAGGTGACACCACTGTATATTTTTTATCAGAGATAGAAGGTTGCACAGGAATGGTAGGAATGAAAGGAGGTTTGGTAGGAATTTTTGAGCTAGATGCTATTGCAGAAGACCCAAGGGTTGTAGATGTAGACTCTAAGAAATCAGCGATGTTTGAAGCCATAATTGAAGTTTGGAGTTGTTTCAAGATATAATAATCAATTGATTTATTGGCCTTTTCAGTTTCAAGGTCTTTGACAAACTATGGATTTAGGATAGTAGAACCAACAACACTTTCAGATTTAGTCTCAAACAACATCAGATCAAATTGTTCGTCAAAAACAAGATCTTCAAGATACTCAAAAACCACAGGACATGAACGAGATTTGAACACGAGAATCACAGAACGTTCTTGGTGAAGGAGTCTTGGAATGAGATTGGGATTTTTGTACACAGGAGGTGGATCAGGATCTGGATTTGCTCTGGTATATCTTCTGGAAGCCAGTGTGCTATTATTTCCAGGAAATCAAATGGACATTGTCAACTTGTTCAGCCTATCAAATTCTAAACTTATCAATCAAAATCTCAGAATTATCAGATGTACTGGGGAAATTTGCAAGTTAGATATTCTGTTTATAAGACTAGACTAGAGATTGACTGAAGTAGCTTTTATCTACTTGCACTAATGCAAAGCAAAAGCGTTTCGAAGTCTAGCTGGCTAATATTCAAACTTCGTCTATAGTCTACAAAACAAAGAACACTAACGCACAAAAAAATTCTTCCCCAGTGGAGTTGCCACTATGTTAGGGCCTAAATCTATCTCAAGCTGAGAAAGGTAGGATCTAGGATAACATCAAACCATGCTTAACCTGGTAGCCAGCCCTACTAGGTCAGGAGAGGGCTCTCTCTTGTCAATCTCAGTAAAGTATGATGAATAGGGGCTTGAGATGACTAATATGATGACTGATCTTAGGCTAGGTATGTATGCAAAAGAGTTTGATTGAATTTAATGATGTGTTTATTGGCTCAGATGGAAAGGTAGATTTGGGTCTAGGGAATGAGGCTCAGTTTTAGAAAGATCTCTGTGGGGCAAGGTAGGGAATTGATTTGGAACTTCAAATTGAATGAGATGGAGAGATCTAGACAGGTGAGAAGATGAAGAGGGCAAGAAAACCTCAGGGATCCTCTTCAAACAGCTGAAAACATCAATAACTAAGCCAACCCTAGGTAGAGCACTACAATTTCAATGGATTCTACCTATATTCTTATTTGTTTTAGTTAAGAAGAAACAAGATAGATAATGACATATATAAAATATAAGTGAACTCATAATTACAGAAGAAAGCACTATACCAAAACAAAATGCCACATGAATCCCAAAGAGTGCTGCAAACCTTGGTCTCTATTCCTTAGCCAAACTGCTGAAAAATGTATACAATGAAGCTCCAAGTTTTCTCCATGCTAATGACTGAAAAATCACAAGATATAGGAAAACCATAACTCATCCTACCCTCTAGGGGTCGAGCTCATAAGTTTATAAGTTGTTCCAACTAATTCTAAACTAAGAACTAGAAATTAGGCAGTGGAACAGCTTGCCTCCAGAAACTAGGGAACTGATTCATTCAGTTGCAAACAACTTTTTGATAGATGAATCTACCTCCATGAGTGAAAATTTGACATAATTACATCAAGATACATAAATTTACATTAAATTACATCATAAGTTTGACATTAAGAAGGATAAAAGTCAAACTATCAAAAAGCTAGGCGAAAAACAGAGTATTCTTGGTAAAACGGAGCAAAATTTACCCAATGCGCCGCACTGATTTCTCTATCCGTAGTGCCTATTTGTAGCCCCTTTTGGAGGCCTTCCCGGTGTCCAAATCTGCTCCAAGTGTTCTTGTTGGAAAGTTATACCTATCTACATTCCTGAACAAGTGGAATTTTTGAATTTGGCCTCCATTTTCCCCTCCAAAACAGAGTTCTCCCAACACTGCTTCCTGTGTGTCAAAATAGGGGCAGTAAGGTCATTTTTTGGATGTTTTTGACCTTTTTGAGGGCTCAACGCCTGTCAACATTTCTTGGAAATTGGTAGACAAGCATATTTCTTGATTCCAAATCAAAAAAATTTGAGTTTTTCTCATTTGGAGGTCTCCATCAAAAGTGAGCGCCAGGTGGCACGACGCATAGGGCAAAACATTCTGTGTTTTAGCCCAAAAATTTCAAAAGTGAAAAAAGTGTCCCAAGTTTTTTGAAATTTGGGTTGAGTCTTCTACATCAAGTGTTTTGTTGAGCCAAGGAAGCCTCAACCAATATCTGAAGTCTATCTTGCTCCTTTCACCTCCTCGATTCCCTCTTCAACTTGGCCTTCAAGTTCTTGATTCTTGCCTTGTACACTTTGTTTCTCACCATGTAATGATGGGCCATATGCCTCAACAATGTCTTCTCCATATTGGCCTTCTCTAAAGACCTTTCTAAGTGGATATTAGACCTCTCAAGCCAGGATTCCTGATCAGCTTTGATTTCCTGCTCAAGTGATGTGAGCTTCACCTTCCTCCTTTTGGTAGCTTGGCGGTTTTCTCGTATGTTTTGCAACTCCATAATCATTTTTTGATCCTCAAGCTACTTGCTTCTTTGCTCCAGGTACTTTATTATCCACTTAGATCTTTCTAAGTTGAGGGACAATGCATTTATGTCTACCTGTTGCTCTGGGATGACCTCTTTGAGCTTTGAGTTTTGTGGGCCCAAATCAGTGTCATCATCCTCAATGAGAATGAAATCGGTCTCCTGCTCACCTGAGGGCCCCTCATCATGTAAAGTCATCTTGCCCTTCTCCTGAACCTACTATGCTGATGAAGGAAGTGAGACCCCTTCCACCCCGGGTAGAGATAATACTCGCTTTACTGCAGTGAACAATTGTCTAGTGCCCTTTTGATAGGTGACAAACACCGGCACACTAGCAGTCTGTGTCTCATGACCCTCTTGCTGATGTGAAGGTCCACCTATCTCATGAAAAACCTCTGGAGGTCCCTGAGGAGCTATGAAGAACTCATGGGAAATGAAATCCTTCCATGAGATGCCCTGCAGATCAAGCTGATGCATGACCATAATTTTAATGAGAGAAAAATGATATATATTGTTAAACTCCTGCTGAGGAGTCTTTTTTTGTACTAGGGTGGTCCTCTTCTCAATATTTCGGCACATGAAGTAGGGGAGATTCATCATTCTCACCCTGGTAAAGTGCATCAACAATCTGATATGACATGCATATATGCGAGAAAACTGGCCCTCACAGCTGAAATATTTCATTATAATTTTCATCAAAGGGGCATATGAATCTTTCAAGTACCGAAAGGGAAAAACTCTACTGAGTTGTCTCAAATAACCGAGCTTGATGTATGGTTCATAATGTTCCTTGTCAATTTGCTGCCTTTTATTCCATTGCTCTCCAATATTAGGAATGCCGGTTGCTAGAGAAATAGATTCTTGTGTTAAAGTGAATGTTACACCAGCTAGAGTGGCTTGGCCATTATGTAGATTAAGCACAAACAACTAAACCAACTCATGATGATACTGGACTCTAGCAACCATCTCACAAAATTCATAACAAGATTGGTGTTGGAAGCATGTGATAGCAAGAGGGCATACCTGCAACTCAGCAAGTGTAGTAGGTTCCTCTCGTATATGTTTGCCATCCTTATGAGGTCTCCTTGGTGCATGTATTTCTATAGGAGAGTCACTGTGTGTCTCTTCATCATGGTCATATGAAGGATCAGACTCCATTTTTGCTAGTGTGTGATTTTTCTTCATGAGTATGAAGAGAGTTATGGTGTTTTTGGTTTTCTGCCACCAAGGGTAAGAATGTATGAGGGATTGTGGAGGGAGAGGGTATGAGGGGTTTCGGGACTATTATGGCAAGTCTTTTGGGAAATAGGGGATTAGGGAATAATATGTAAGCTTAGGGACAACAATTAGGGTTTGGGGATTTTGTAGTTGGGATTTGTGGGAAAAAGGAAATTGGGGATAGGAGTGAATGATTTCTTCTTTAGGAATATGAGTGTTAGGGAATGAGTGGATGAACTAGAGTGAACGAGTAAGGGAATGGTGGAGGGGACTTGGCAGCAAAATGACAAATGCAAACCCTAGGCAATGGTTTTTTGAGAAATGGCAAGGAAGTAGGGTTTGATTTTTTTCACACAACCACAATAAATTTTTAAGAAAAGCTCTTTCACTAGCAAGGAAGAGGGCTTGACTTACTTGCACACTAGAAGATTTGAGCGATTTTGGCAATTTGAGGGAGTTTTTGAGGAAATCAGGCTTGGCAGCTCTATGCGCCGCGCCACAAACCCAACGTGCCATGCCTCCTGTATGCACCACGCCAGTACAAATTTAACACTGTAGTGGGTGACCCAATGCGCCACACCACTCTTATGCGCCGTGCCTCTCACCCAGTGCGCCGTGCATAGAAATTTGCACAGTTTTTCTCCAAGCTTGCTTCCTTTGATCAACATGGCCTTCACTTTGCTCAATCTTTATATTTTGAATGAAAATGAGCTTTTTGAATTGAGGAAAATTATTTATATACAAAAGATTTTAATTTTTTCTTCATAAAACCCACTTTTATAATGTTTGCAATGTGACTTACTTTTTCAACTCTGTTTTTTGAACAATTTACTTTATTTATGCTTTTGATGAATTGAATGACTTGATTTTTTGTTTGTCTTGCAGGGGATGGAGCATCTGAAGCTTGGCAAGGTGACCAGGGTTTCCACTGAATTTTTTTGACATATAAAAGAACTAAATTACATGAATTTATACAATAAAAACCTAAAATACTCTATTTTTCTCTGTTTTGAGGAAAAATACATTTTTGAGCAAGTGATTATAAAGGAACTTTATTCAACCTCCTCATGCACTTGTATACTGTTATTGGACATTTTGAAGACCTTTTTAATAAAACCCTAGACCTAATGAAACTGAAACCCTAGAACTGACTCTTGCAAATTTAAAGACAAAAGGTGACTGCAAATGATCTTGATGAATGGAAATGGGCCAGTAGGTAAAGGACATGAGGGAAAATGTAAAACAAGCCACTACGGTCAGATGATCCATGATCCTAATGGAATGTAGCTGACTGAGCGGGACACCTAATATGCAATGCAATAAGAGAATTTCATCTTTGACAGAGGGACGAAGATATCGACACTAACACTCTCTTTGATATTAATATATGAAACTATCGATTGATTTCCTACATGTTTTGTAATATTACATATCCATGTCTTAATGCTTCTTGATTCTTTAAGTAGGTTGAATTCCAATTTATCTGTTATTATGTTTGAATGATGTTGTTGTTTACTTGTTTGAGAAGCTTGAAGAAGGAAGTGAGAGATTGTTGGGGCAAGCAAGGGAGGACATCATCAAGAAGGATAAGCGACCAAGAGGTAGGCCCTCTTGATTGATTCTAACCTAAGGAAATCTTCCATAGAATGTATCTGTTGTGGCTAGACCCATTATTGGGCTAGAGGAATTCGTCGGTGTCTGCGCTTATAATTTTACTTCACCATAGCACATTTTTAAGAGAAAATCACACTAGTCGGTGAGACTGTCAGTAAATAAAACACGCTGATCGACGATTTCAAGAAAAAAATAAAACATTTCAAAGGCCAAAACTAGACCTGCCACTGAAAATTTCAGACTAATAGTAGTGAGCCAGGCAAAGTAAAGAAAACCAAAGGGAAAGGGTGATACTACAAATTTTCACACAAACCATGAAATCAAAATCAATCAAATGAGAGGATTGGCTTCCCAGTGGAGTCGCAAATTTGTGGTGTAGGTAAATTCTCGATGTGGACAAAGACAATTCCTCTAACCCAGAGAGCGAGTCTAGCCACAAACAAACAATCTATGGAATACTTCCTTAAGCTAAAATCAAATAAGAAGGCCTACCTCTTAGAATTCTATTCCGCTTGGTGATGATCCTGCTTCCTTACTCCATCTAGATTTCATTTCCTTCCTTCGAATACCTGAAACAAGCGAACAAACAACAATAACAAACGTCATAGCATACAAATTGTATTTTTCCTACTTAAAATTTCAAGGAATATTAATCCATTAAATGTAAGATAACACTTAATGCAGGAAATCAATAAATAGTTGTTTTCATATAAATTAAGAAAGAGGTTACAACCAATGCCTTGACGTTGCTGGTCTCCTCCGATGTATCTAGGTTCCCACACCTCCAATAGCATCTCATGGATAGCCCCAACAATGGAATTTCTAAGGCTTATTTCCTTTAGTTCCAAACCAAACCAAACACACTATTCTCCCTCCACAAACATACACTAGAAGGCTACATGCTATGATATCTTATTGGTTATTCAAGCTCCAAAAATGGTAAGACTGAAAACTAGTTTAGCTTGGAAAAGAAGGGGTTTATATAGCTTGGATGGAGGGGAGAAGGTTCCTGTTAACATGGGAGAAGGCCTTATCTATTGGGTTTGTTCCATATTAATAGGGGAAAGGATCCCAAACTAACTTCCTTGGTTCCATCTAGCCCAACCATTTACCAGACTTCCGTTACAAAGCTTGTAGACCTAGAAGCTTCGACTCCATATTTAAAATATTTGCCAAAAGAGGATCAATGCAAATGAGAAAAGGATTTGTTGCATCATACAGTGCTAGGACCAGTTTCAAAATTTTCAAATCGGCACAAGGAGGAATGCGCCATTAGTGTCAGTCTTATAAATTGGGGTAAAAGGAAGATCCTTGGGAAATGATGAAAAAGGGAATTGTTCTGCTCATGAAGAGGGACATAATGGGAGTTTCTTCATGATGAGAAAGCATGTAGGGTTCACTATAGAGGCCCTCCAGGATCATGGAATGGGAAGTGCAGGGACAGTGAAAAAATGTTGTGTAAGAGTAGTCTGGCCTTAAGAAGGGCCTATTTCCTTTGTAGCTCTTTAATCTACGATTGCAGATGTTTTCCTTCCTACAATTGTGTGAGGCATTAGATTGGCACCAAAGTGCACGCATTTTCTCTGACTTTATCAAACGTGTGTTGCATCTCCTGGATGTCTATGTTAAGCTTATGCAGGTTTGTGTCCTCCTGTAATTCGTCCATAGCTCCATGGCCTGATCAAATATCATCGCACAGTCTGGGACTGTTGTATCCAATGTTCCCATGTTTTTCCTAATAGATGCTCCACTTTGTTCCCAAAACTCTAGCAGAATGGTTGGCTATAACTTCAACTCAAGCTCTGAGATCTTCATTTGCAAGTCAAACATGACTTTACCTATCTCATCCTCGGATGCGCGGACCGCAACAACCAATTTTCTAATTTTTGCAGTAATTGCAACATCCTTTGGAATGTTTAACTTTGGAAGTGAATGGCACACCTATGTGATTATTGTCTCCAGGATCTGACTTCATGCTTGTGTCTCTTCCTTCTCCTTCAGAGCCTAGGCTTTCTCCATGAACATATACTCATTTTTTACTTTGAATTCACTTATTAATTCAAGTGCATGTTGTTTTCTGACTGAAATGCCTTGATGCAGTGCATGGAGGGTCTGAAGTGTCAGCATGGCCAAGTTCACCCCAATGTCCTTGATTATACTTAACACAGCATAGTCTTCCTTAGATTCTGCGTAAATAGATCCTTCTGGTAAGGGTATGACTCTGAGGTGTAGATTATGTTCCATCTCTACCACTTTCTTTCTCCCTTGTGCCAAACTCGCTTGCCCAATGTTGACTTGAATTCAACCTGTTTGGATCTTCTTCTCACACAAACCCTTCTGGATACTCCTCAACGTCTGCATATATTGTTGTTCAAATTGTTGCCACAACTCAGTTGTGGTGTCTCTTACCTTGTCTCCAATCTCACCTAGATCCCCCTTTGTGAGGATCATCGGGTCAATGCATGCCTGTTTATCTTTATTGGCTCAATAGTTGACTCCTTATCACACTTCCTCAAGGTGAAGGGAGTGCTCTTCTCCTCTCCACCATCTCCACCCTGTCCCGATAATTCTTTCTCTTCGGTATGCTAGGAAGTTGATGCTTCAACTTCCTTTGTGCCAATGCACTCTACCTCAGCACATTCCTTCGCAACGCATTCTTTTTCTATAGTTTCCTTAGTAGCATCTTCTTTATTTTTCTTTTTAGCCAATGCTCATATTTCCTTTTGTGTTACTTATTTACACTTATGTGCAGCTGTCATCAGCGTCATAGAGTTCTTGGCACCCTTACTGGTACTTGCACCAACGTCCATGGGTTCACGTCACTCTAGTGGCCAACTACCCACAATCTCTTACACATCTGTTTCTGAGACTAAATATGGAAACTTGTGCCATATATGCTTAGGTTCCTTCCTTTCCTGATTCATATATTGTGGAAATTGGCCTTGAACTCTACGAAGGCCTCAATTGCTTGAACAAGGTTGGGGCCAACCTTGGTCGCTGACTGATTATTGTTTGAAGATCCATTTCCATTAATATCTAGAAAATATTCCATTCTTTGATCCTCTCAAGATCCTTTCTCGACCACAGAAAAGAAAACTTCGCTGCCTCTAGTCACTCTTCTGCCTACAGAGGAAACTGACTATACTTTGATAATCACCATGCCACTAAGACAATGAGAAACAGGAGCCATGCATAATGAAATGATTTACTTTCCTCCTATGCTTCATGGTAGTTCATGAAGAACTCCTTACACAAATATTGCACCTAGTTATATTGTACTCCCTTTGTGCATTGGGCAGCCAATGACACCATCGGCGTCAGAACTTCATGTGCATGGAATTTCCTCATAATCTTGCTTGCAAGAATTTGGGTGGCGAGATGCATGGCCTAGTTCTAAATGGAGTAGATAGAATATCTGCGCAAATTCTTAACTAACCCAAACTATGCCTTCATCTTATCCACAAACTCCTTTTCTCCACTCTTCCCTCCAAACTCCTTGGTAGGGTCCACCCTTTTATAGGACAGATTTGTAATCCAGTGGATGAGAATATTAATGATTGGGATGGGTTCACCGAGCCATAAGCACCCATCATGCACCAACGCGAGAAGCTGGTGCACACAAACATTGTTTATAATGGACCTGTGAAAATGTGGTACGTAGAGCATGTGTAGCAACCCAGCCTGCTCAACACCTCTGACCCATTTCATGGGTTCCAATCATGTAACCCCAGTTTACTCATAATAGATCTTCTTCATGAACTTGTGGGTAGCCAAATGAGGGAACCTCTCATGGTCTATGAGATCCTAATCCTCCATCTTTATCTCTAGAATGTGTGCTAAGGCTGCACCTTAAAATTGAACTTGTTCTGGTAACAGGAGCGTCGAGACCATAAACTTTCTAGAATCAAGGTCTTTCATTACTTTGGTGTTCCCTTTTTGTGGAGGGATATACTCCAAGAGTCGTGTGATAGGATCACCCTCCTCAACATCCAATTCCTCCATGCCTTGGAATTCTTCTTCCTCTAGGTCCACAAATTTCTTTGGCTTCTTATCCTTTTTATCCTTTTACCAAACCTCTGGGTTCTTCCTTCGTTAATGTCTCATCAGCATAGGATTCTTCTACTTCTCTTTCGTAGCCTATTTCTTCGACCTAGGTGACCTCAGTTCCATAAGCACAATGGTGTAGCATCAATAGATACAACCTCAGGCCCCTCCACCTGAGAAAAAACAGCTTTATAGCTGACTGGAGTAGACATTTACACGAGAATAATCCTTTGGTTAATTTCAGGTAGCGTTGCGAATGTCAGACTGGAAATTAAGTGCTCCCAAACCTTACAATTCATACAACAAAAAAAGAGGGCTCATACATGTTGTCAGAATGCAAAGTGTTCTTAGAAAGACCAACATGCCCAATTTATAGGAGGTTTTGAATTCAAATCTGACCGTTCCCTCCAATTTATGATCATAAATGCATCTTTGGTGGGAGATATTCAAAGATTTTCACCATAAATGGTGCCTACCTGCTCCTCTTAAAAATTTGTTTTCCATCAAATCATGAATAGTAACTACAATGACTACATTTGGACCCATCTGTATGGTACCATCCTCCATGGCATAGCTTCACCTGTTGCTCTCCTGTCTTCTCACTCATGCAACCTCCCTACTATGCTTTTATCCTCTTCGAGCAACATATTTTATAATCCCGCAATCCCTTACAACTGCTTAGATTACTAAGACTGTCATGTTACCATGTACTCATTGCACAAGGGAAGAATCCCCTGTATATAGCTTTAGCCTACTTCCATTCACTTTCCCAGGGAATGGTTCCCCATTCAGCTTTGCAAGCTGAGCTACGCCACCATCCGTGATCTCATTAACAACATATGGCCCCAAATAGTGCATTTAAAATTTCCCCAGAAATTTCGTGAACTTGTTGTCATATAGTAGCACTAAATCATCTATCTTAAAAGTGTGCAGTTTAATATGCCTATCATGACATGCTCTATCGTGTTCCTTATGCACTTGTTGATGAAAGCCTACAAGAAACCAGTCCTCTTCTAACTCCATTAGCTGTGCGAGCCATTCCTCCAAGGTCTCACAATCCACCATCTCTGTCAAAGCTGCAATATGTAAACTGGGCACAATATTCTCCATAGGCATCACTGTTTCAATCCCATAAACCAACCTAAATGGTGTTTGGCCTGTCAACTTCTTGCAGGTCATTCTATATGCCCATAGCATAGCTGGGACGCACATATCCCAGTCATTTCTCTATGCGTTGCAAACCTTTGCCAACACTTTCTCCAAATTTTTGTTAAATGTTTCCATTGTTCCATTTTCCTGTGGGTGATAAGGCATGCTCTTTTGATGATACTCCTGGAATTCCTTAAGCATTGCGCTGATTATTTCATTCAAGAAATGTGTACCCCTATCACTCATCAATATCTTAGAGCATCCAAACTACGTGAATACATATTCAAACAAAAACTTCGTAGTGGTGGAAGTTGTACAATCCTTCACTGACTATCAAATACTCAATTGCAGTAATGATGTACCGTGTGCCCGTCTTCTTACTTGGTGGTTGTATTAGACCTATGAAGTCAATGGCCCATTTATCAAAGACCTACAATGAAACTTGAGGATTTAAAGGCAATTCATCGCTTTGTGAAGGCTTCCCCATCCTTTGGCAAGCATCGCACACCTTGGAGTATGCCTTAGAATCCTTATGTAATGTTCGCCACCATAACCCAGCACACAAAATATTCTACATAGTCACTTTTCCTGTGCAGTGACCTCCTTCCACTCCCCCATGTGCTTCAATGAGGATGATAACACGTTCAAACTTAGGAACATACCTTCGCATTATTTCATTTGTTCCCTTCTTATACAAGTGACCCGAAATTACTGAGAAATCCATAGAGGGAACTACTAATTCCTTCTTTTTCTAAGTAGAATATCCTTCTTTCATTATTCTTGTGGTTAAAAGCTGAATGATATCCACAAAATGGCCATCTATGACGTACACTGCAAAGAGTTGTGCATTCGGAAATTCTTCTTCTAAGCTATTTGGTTCTTCATCCATTTCAATCCTTAACAGATGGGCTGGTCCTGCATTCAACCTTCCAGGATTCACAACTACTTCAAAGTCATATTCTTGGAACAACAGTAACCATCAGCAGATCTTCGCCCCCAACACAGGCTTATTGACCAGGAACTTCAGCACGTAATGATCAATATACATTTTAAAGTGTCCACCCAACAAATAATGCCAAAATTTGTGTAGTGCATTGACCATCGCCAACCCTTCACACTCTGTAGTAGATTAATTCTTCCCAGCCTTTGATAACTTTATGCTCATGAAGGTTATCAGATGATCAATTTCTCCTTCACCTACCTGTGTTAATACTTTACCGAGCGCAATACAAGAGGAATCTACATGCACGTGGAATTCATTCTTCCAGTCTAGAAATACCAAAATAGGTGTAGCGACCATCTTTTCCTTCAAGACATCCATATTGTGCTGACAGTCTTCGTCGCAGAAAAACATCACATCTTTCTTCAACAATTTTTCCGTTGATGCATATATCTGAGCATATGCCTTGATAAAGTTTCTATAATAACCAATGTGCACCAATGTCACGCACAACTACTTTACATTCCTAGGAGCTTCCAAATTCACAATCACAACAATATTCACAAGGTCCACCGTCAATCCCTTCTTACATATGACATGGCCGAGAAAAATTCCAAAGGGCACACAAAATATGCACTTCTTCAAATTTAATGTGATTTGATACCTGCAACATGCATCCAGCACAAGGCACATACTCGTAACATGGTGCTTCACCAACCCAAACACAATCCAGTCATCAAAATACACCTCCAGAAATTTATGAATAAATTCCTTGAATTTCACGATTACTACTTAGGAGAAAATTTCAGGCGAGTTCTTTAATCCAAAGGGAATTACTGTATATTGAAAGCAACCCCACTCCATCACAAAGTTTGTTTTTCTTCAATCTTCCGAAGCGATATTTATTTGATGATATCTTGAAAATCCATCAGTGAATGAATAAGCCTCCTATATCCCAACATTCTATATTACTTCATCAGTAAAGGGTGTTGGAAATGGATTGTGCACGCATGCATTATTCAACTTTCTTAGATCTAATTATATACAGATTTCATCTTTCTATTTATTTTCTTGGACCACCATTGGGCTTGTTAGTGTAAGTGTTTCACACTACCATCAATGATCAAAATATGCTCTTTTGCATTTCATAGTAGGAGTCCAATGTTGATGAGTTTGCATTCCATTAGGTCATGGATTCACTGGTGGTAGGGTTTTCTTTAAATGTTTCACTCAAAACTGTACTTTCTGATCCTCTTTCATAATTACATGCCAATAATGATCATCAAGGACATGAGGAGGCCAATAGTGATTGGTAAAGCCATAATTTATCATATTGAAAGCCTAATGTAGTTCTCACCTCAAAACAAGTTTTGAGGTGAAAGCATAGTATTTTGTTTTTATCTTAATTTATTATGTAATTTTATGTTTCCATATGTAATATTCATTCCCAGCTACTTCTCGGTGTCTGATGATGTTTCCAAGCACCTGCCACTGCAAAAATGAAGTCATCATGAGCACTAATTCACCTGCAAAATCAAAAGAGAAACAAGCACTAAAACCCTAAATTCCTCTCCCACTGAGCTAGGGTTGGCTATGGGATAAGATATATCTGATAAGAGGAGACATAAGGGATATCAAAAGGTATGAAGCCATTTCATGTCATCAAACATCAGGTCTCCATCCTTTGTCGAGAAGTCATTCCAAGGAACAAGCCATTCACCACACATAAGGGACAATTTTTCTTCAAACTGTGTTTTTGAGCAAGAAATGATGAATGTGACAAATCTGAGAGAGGTTTTTGTCCATAATTTACCAAAGACAAAAAACCTCTTTCATTTTTTACACAGGTTTTATGGTTTTGGATAACTGTCGAAAACATCATTTGCCTCAAGAGGGTTAATGTACCTCTGGAGTGACCTTGGTAAAATCAATTTTGCTTCTAGATGGAATGACCACGACTTTCATGATACATAAAATGATACGTAGACACAAATATCTTTCCAATGAGCTATCATGAGCTCAATTTGGAGTGAAGGAAGACCTTCAACAGTTGACTGCAACAGCACTATGCATTTTGGCAGCCTCATTCTACACATTTTGACCAATCTTGGGAGATTATGCTTTTGATAGGTAAAATGAACTCCAAATTGCAAAATTCAAGATTTTCTAGAAATTAAACTCAACAATATTACCAATGAGCTATCCCATGCCTAATTTGGATACCGAGAAGGTAGTGAAACGTTGTCTTGAAGGTAGCGTTGTGCTTTTGGCAAGAGAGCTTAAAAACCCTCAAAACTTCAAGAAACTTCAAAATTTCTCTCTCTTACCTTCATTGCAAGTAATTTGACCTCCCTCACTTTAGTTTTGGTTTTCAAATCAAACTTTTAAGCATCATTTCCCATGGTAAATATGAAACCTTAAATTTTCCCCTAGTATGCCTAAAACCCTAAACCCTCATTGTTCCTCCTATCACCTATCACTACAGCTCTAAACTCTTTCCCTATCCCTATTTCCCCATCCCTATTTCCCTATCCCTTTATCCCTTTATCCTTATTTCTTATCATTCTTATCCCTTTATCCCTCTTCCCAAAGGGCAATTTCTCAAACAAAACAAGCCCTCCCTTTCATTTTTGTCATTCCTACTCTCTCATTCATTTTCCAGCCCATAAGGTCATCTCCCATCCCCTCACTCCTAAATCACCCATACTCACTCCTTCCATACCTTTTATAGGGGTACATAACTTCAAAACTTTGCAAACATGGACAAGGAAGACCTTCCAGCAGTGCTCAAGTGAAGACAGATGAGAAGGCCAAAGAGACTAGAACTGTTGAGATACCAGTGTTCTTGACATATCAGAGAGAGTCAAGGAAATTGTTTGCAGCTGTTAGGCAAGTGTTTGCTCCATGGGAAGTGGAAGGGACCTTGCTTTGTTCATCAGCCCATAGGAAAATGTTATCTCCATAAGGTGTGGAAGGGGCTTTGCCTTCTACATCGACAAAATAGGTACAAGTTGAGTAGCCGAGCAAAGGCAAGGAAAAGGTACAATAAGATGACTTGGATGATGACTAAGAAAGTTAATTTTAGTTGGAGGAGCATGATGCAAAGTCTGAGTAGCATGACACTGAGATCATTGATCTTGAGGCTCAAGAGACAGAAAATGTCAAAGATGTCATTATTCAGGAGAAAGAAGCCCAAATAGAAGCTTTGATGGACAACTTACAGAGAGCTAAGTTTGTCATCACTTACCTAGAGCAAGAAAAAAAACAACTACGTCATAAATAGGTCCTCATGGAACTTCAGCTACTGAAGATAAAGAGACAAAGTGAAAAAGAGGCTCATGTCACTTTGACTCCCATTGAGCAAGAAATTGATCAAGATGGGGAAACTTGGCTTGAAAGAGTCAACCTACATCTTGAAGGGCTCATTGACAAGGCCAACAGGGATAAGAAAATGCTCTGACACATGGCATACCATTACATGGCTCGTAACAAAATTTGTAACATGAGGTTCAGGAAGCTAAAAGCTAGGTTGAGGAGAGCCTTAGAGGGAAAGAAAGAGAAATATAGGTTGAAGATGTTGGTTGAAGCCTCCTTGTCCAACCAAAGCACTTGATGGTGGTGATCCATGCCAAATTTGGGCAAATTTTGAGGAGTTTTTGCATTTTTGAAATTTTGAAATTCTTAACACAGAAAATTTTCCCAGAAGCACAACGCCACCAGCGCTGCGCCTTTTCATGAGGCATCCATTGGAGAAAAGATTGACATTTTTGGATTCAGAATGATGATGGCATGCACCCTACCAATGTTCAAGAGTTTTGGAGCAGACAAAAGGTCCAAAAACTACCCAAAAATGACCTTTCTACCTCTTTATGGACACTCAAAAGTAGTCTTGGGAGATTCAAGTTTTGATGGGACAAATGACCTACAAATTCAAAAATTCTAGGTGTTCCAAAAGCTAGACTTGAAAACCTTTCCAATGAGCTATTCGAAGCTCAATTCTACTAATGGGAAGGCCTCCAAAAGTGTGTTGAAAGTGGTGTTGTGCTCTGAGCCAATGGCGTTGTGGTTTGAGCCATTTTGCTCAGGAAAATTGAAATTCACCTGTTTTGACTGTGAATTTGATTTCTCTCTCCTCATGGACGATTTCATTGATGTAATTGATGATATGGCATGCAAATTTAATGGTAAAATAGTGCTAGAGGGTAGATTCATTAGTTAGAGGTGGTTTTGAGTCAAATGAATCAGTTTCCCTTCTTTTAGAGGCAAGTTGTTAGACTTCCTATCCAGTTCTTTGTTGGGAAATGGTTGAAAAAAACCCTCTTCTCATGGATTCGACCCTTGAAGGTTAGGATTATTTGTTTGATGCCTATATTATGTATTTTCTTAGTCATTTGTAGGGGTTGGATTTAGCTGGATGCTGATGTATTGAAACTTATCATTTTGTAGTAGTTTTGGTAGGAAACTATTAAAGTTGCAACTATTTTTATGGGATTCCTATGGTATGGCCTTTAGCATGTGTTTCTTATTCTATTAATTTTTTTACATGAAATTTATGTATGCCTCTTTCATGTAATTTCTTCTGATTGGTTGTTTTCAAGTCAGATAGGTGGAATACATTAGGTTTTAATAATCTTCCTTGGGAAAACACCAATATTTATGTTTTCATCTGTTTAGGAATGATTCTTGACTTTCTCAAGCCCTTCTTAGCTCCTCACTAGTCTAGCCTTTCACCCCATCAAGCTTTAAGGTGTTGAAGATCATACCTACCTTGCCCCATAGAATCCCGTGCAATTTTACATTAGTTTCCCAGAACCAAGATTGCCCAACTCCTCCTGATCTAGCAAAAACTCCAACAAATTCAATAAAACCCTTGAGCTACTATACCTAGCATATGTTCCTGATCCAGTCATCTTGACTGGGATCCTAAATGACAGAGCCCTCTCCCAGCCTTGTAGGGATAGCTACAAGGTTAAGCATGGTTTGTGGTTACCCTAGAATTGCCTCCCTTCAGCTCGAGGTCAATCTAGGTGGTAACAGGACTTACCCAATCAGATTCCTCTATTGGTTCAATAATACCGGCATCTAGTATCTTATCCAATTCTTGGTGCACCTTTTCTTTATACTTTGGCTTTAGCCAGTAAGGTCTCCACTTAACAAGCTTCCCATCTAGTTTCAACGTAATCTTCATAACACCTAAATCTCCAACAATCCCCTTTAAATCTGAAAATTTTATTGGGAATAGATCTTGGTAATCATAGAGCAATTTGGCCACCTTATCAACCGTATCTTTGTCCCAATAGTCCCTTATCTTTGCGAACATATGTTCTGCTTCAAATGCAATATTTACTTGTCTAGTTTTCAAATGTTCTGATATATCTGGGTTCACAGTTTTCAGCCCTTCGACTTCATGTTGTCCTTCTGTGTTTGGAATGTTAATATTTCATGGGTATTCATCTTTTTCTTTAGCAGTCACATTGTAACACTCCAGCGCATGGTGCAGCTATGTACTCCAATCCAGCTGAGCCCATTCTATCGGTTCCTTAGGTGTTCTGAATATAGCTGCTTTTATCTCCTGGAGTGCTTCATCAATGCACTCAAAATGATCCTCAAAGTCGAAATTTAATAGAAAATTCTCCCTTAAGATGTCCCATTTAGTTGTCCCATGGCGAAGCTCCATCACCAAATACCAGTTCATTAGAATTGTATCTATGGTATGATAGAAAATGTGCACCCATTCTGATTTTTGTTCTATTCCCCAAACCTTAGTCCATCATGCCAAATGATCACGTGGATCATCCCTCCCACTACATTTTTTTGTCATTTGAGTATTAGCATACCCAAACCTTAATTTCATCATTCTTTTGTATTCCTTCCATCTGGCGAAGCTCTCCTTGTACGTACCCCACCAACGGGAAGGAATAGCATGCAGGGCCAACTCTAGTGCCTGGAAGTGATGTTATTTTGGTACTTCCCTTTAAAATTCATCTAAACATATCCACATTAGTCAACCCATCATAATGTGGAAGATTCCTTACCTCAGTCAAGGCACACCACAGTGATTTGGTCATCATGTTGCAATGAAGCATAGATACTTCATGCAACTAATTCTACCAATGTTCAACCTCTTCATCCAAATCTGAGGTGCAAGAGCTATCCCTATCCCATGCAATTCATCCATCAGCCGTAGGATAGATCCTTTTTATCTTGTATATTTGATCCAAATCATGATCACTTTCAACAAAGTCGCGAATAGGTTCATTATAACATGCTCCTTGTGCAGGGTCTAGTGGTACTACAACCCTAAGCGACTTCCTTTCAAAAGTCATCTTCCACTTCTACACGTTGATTACCACATCCATATCAAAATCCTAGTTAATTCCTAGTAGCACAGGATATGGGTTACTATCATCCACTATTTCAATGACCTCAAAGTCAGCCAGTGTGCTTGCGCCCTCAATGTCCATTGTTACACCATATAAGCGACCCATCAGAATAATCTTTTGTTGATTCGCCATGTGCAGTTGAATAGGAGACCACTACAATGTAGGTCTCCCCATCCTTTCCCATGTCTTCTTAGGTAGGACATTTCCATCAGATCCTAGATCCAAGATTACCTGGTCCATTTCATATTGACCTATCTGTGCAGTCAACCTCATCTCATGCCCCGTTCGCTTCTTATGCTTGCCAATTTTCCTCACAGTGTGTTGTTCAACCAGAGTCTTTTCTTTTTTTTCACACTTGTCAGTTAACTCTTGCAACCCTTGTACTTATTTCTTATTGCACAATAACTTCATACAGTTCTTCAGAAAAATAGCTAGTATCGAAGGATCTACTTCTTGTGTCACACTAGTTTCTAGCATTTTCTCCTGGCTTCCTGAGGTGGAGGACTCAATGAAGTTCTTCTTTGCTTCCATGAAGGTTTCTTTAGCATGATTAAGATCAAATTCTACTTCCTTCTCAGCAGCCTTGCCCATCCACCCGTCATCCTCAGATTGCTTGCCTTTATCTGCACCAGTCGTCATACCACTTCTTGTCACTATATTTATGCTCTGATCTTCTTCACGGGGCTCTGACCTCATAATTTGAATATTCTTTGTAGGTTGTTGGGGATGCACCTTATTTTCATGCATATTTTCCATAATGACTAGACATTCCTCTATCACATGGTCAAACTATTGATTATACTGACATGACGGATGCATGGGGTTTGTAAAATCTCACTCGAAGTGCCCTCCTTTGCCACAATTATAGCAGATTACTTGACCATAACCTTGACCAGTTCTGCCCCCTCTTCCTCGCCCTTAGCCTTAGAATCCTCTCCGTGTTATCCCTATGCCCTAATCTTGAGGCTAGTTCTCTTCTTGCATTCAGTAGGCAGGGGTTATATCCATCATCACCTCATAACTTCTATAATGTCGTTCATCATGACCCGCATATTTATAGAAATTACAAAACAACTGCTGAGGGGTCTATACAAACTTCTGTAGTAAATGCCAATTATCAGTTGTGTGTTGTCCTGTAACCTGACAGATAGCGCACCACAACACATCTCCCACACTCGTCCTAATGTTATTCTCTGGTTTCAGGGGAATGGACCCTCGCCCCATAATATAGTTCTTATAAACCGGTTAATGGTCCTTATCGTGTCCGTGGCTCTTGCACTTCAAACACCAAACCTCAACGCACACCTTTGGTTGGGCTTCCTTTCCTTTCTTCAGCTCTGCAATTCCAAGTGTAGGATTTCCAAATGTGAGTGAATCTATTGCACTCCAAGGTTTTTATCCTATATGGGTTAGGCATCCATCCTTATTGCAATCTCTAAGGATTCAGCTTGCATTGCTATCTTTTGTTATGACATAGGCACTCTCAAGTGTAGCAAGAGCGATGTTATATACTACTCATGATGTTGGGAATTTGTAGTTATCATATTGGCTTGCATAATCAAGAATTTCAACCTCTGGTTGAAATCCCAAGGTGTCTCATCTACCTTCTGTTGAATTTCCTTAAACTCGGCTACTGACTATGCCTCTGACTTAGGCTTTCTGAACTCCTTATTCAGAGCTTGTTGAGTCTTTGCTGATCAAGGGCTCATGTCCCAAGTGTCGTAAAATGCTCAAAATTGAAGGTGCTTGGCTCAAACCTGAATGACCAGATAGAGCTCGTCCTCCAAATTCCGGTGCCACAAACGGTTCGAAAAACGGTCGCCGTATGTGAAAGTTACGTCAAAAACAAAATCACCCAACGACCCTTAATTTTTGGAATTTTAAAAAAAAATTAAAAAAAGAATATTCCACGGAATATTCCATGGAATATTATGTTGGGATGGACCAATCAGAGGCCGCCATGTGGCAAGCCTAGAGGCCGCCACGTGGCTCAAATGACGTAAGCACAATGGGGGGAGCACGTATGTTAAAATTTTTGGTGGGTTGTGGATTGAACCCCTGACCTCCCGTGCACGAAGTCTACGAGTTACCAACACGCCACAGCCATGGGATTTGAAAGTCAATGGGAACAGTTAATATTTAATGTTTAAAATTTGCTATGGGCGAGAAAAGAAGGGGGCCAGCCCCCCATGCCATATGACCGTGCCCAGGAACCGAGGGCCAGAGCACTAACCACTCGGCGCGAAATCCAAGAATAACTGCCACGTGGTCACATGCGCATTGTTAGCCGGCGGTTAAGGTGAAGTTGGCGGGATTGTTGGAGGTGGCGCCAAATTTGGCGGATGCCCAGATTTGGCGGAGCTAACTGGCCTCCACTAAAGTTAGCTGGAGTTCTTTTAGGGGAAACTGGTAGTTGGCATTAAATGGCCATAACTTTGGCTAGGAAAGGCGGTTTTGGACGAATCTTTTTTTGGTTTTGGTTATTTTGGATGTTCAAAAGCAATTGGCATAGGTATTTCAGCCATCAGAGGTCATTTTCATAGGTTTTGGAGCCGTGAAAGTTTTAGGAGCCACCAGGGCCCAGTATTGTCAAAATTGTATCAGGTTGCAGGTATCCATTGGAGGTGAACCAGCAGTCAATCCCAAAGGATTCATGTGTCCTGAATCTGATTTTACAGTCTATTTCACCTGTAGGGACTTCTATTCAGCTGTAAATTCATTTTGAGCATTTAATTAAAACGAGGACTGACCCATTTGGGAGACTTCGACCCAGCAGACGTAGCCCAGGAGGGGTGAACTGCTTCATCAACTTCTTTTGCATCTGTGGTTCATTTATTTTGTAGAACAAATTTGTTTTAATGTGTTAAACAGTAAAAGGAAATAATTCTGCTATGCTTGAATGGACCATGAACAGCGGAAATCTTCATTTGTTTCTTTACTGCAAGACATGGGAATCTTTTAAACATGTTTGCTACTGAATTGAATACCTTGCAAACCTTTTTCAAGTAGTTTCAAATTGAGATCAAGTTGGTATCAGAGCAAGATTGTTGTTTCTTTGTATCAAAAGCAGTCAAATAAGCTATAGACAGAGCCTGAAATGAGCCAGGAAGCCTTCGAAATGCTCTTGTTATATAATTGCAAAGTAGATAAATGCTCTTTCAGTCAATCTCTAGTGTAGTTGTCTTTTGATTGTTTTTGTGCAAAGATCTTCTAACTGTCTTACAAGTATTGATGCTTACCAGGTGGAAACTTAAAAGAGGGGAAGGACAGTTGACTAGAGAACGAGAGAATCCTTAGTCAAGGAGGAAGGCCACAGATCCATCACCTTCACCTTCAATTTCACCCTCAAGAGTCTCAGCAGAAGCTTCAAGAATGTCTGAACAGGAAGGAGAAATTCCTGCAGACACAGATCCAAGAGAAGAAGAAAGAGTCTTCAGAAAGGCTTTCTTGGACCTCACTGAAATGGTGAGGATATTGTACCAAGAAAGAAGTGAGAAATTGGTTGGAGAAGGGTCCAAACATCCCCAGGAAGGAGAGGGTTCTGCAGGAGGTAAGAAGGATGATGATCATTCCAAGAAAGGACATGGAGGTAATGGTGATCCACCACCCCCATCATCACCTCCTTCCTCTTCATCCTCGTCTTCTTCTTATGTGCATAAACATAGATCCTCTGGAAAAATTCCTTTTTTGAAGCTTGATGTAAAATTCAAATTACCTATGTCTAATGGTGAAGTGAATGCAGAAAAGCTTGACAAATGGATTAGGCCGTTGGAAGTTTACTTGAGGATCCAGAATATACATGATGATGCCAGAAAGATTCAGTTGGCTTCTTTGAGAATGGATGGAGTAGCATTGGTTTGGTCGGAGGCCAAGACCAAAGAGGAGATCAAGAAATTTGGTAAGGTTACCTTAACATGGACTGACTTTCTGTTAGCCATTAAAAAACAATTTTATCCTCTTGCTCACATGTAGAAAGGCATTATGAACTAGCAAAATTTCAAACAACTTAAGGGTCAGAGTGTCCAAGACTACACCCAAGAATTCAGGAGAAGAGCTCTTTTGTTAGGGGTAGATTTACAAACCCAGGACACCTTGCTGAAATATATTGGTGGCCTGCATAGCTACCTTAGACACACCATCTTGATGTTTAATCCTACTAGCTTGGATGATGTTTGTGTCCAAGCTACCCATTTAGAGGCAAGGGGAAAAACACATTTGAAGAGGGTAGAAACAAGCCCGCTAAGGGGA
>APFE031730973.1:26275-90962 GCA_000404065.3 Pinus taeda | reverse complement strand
ACATTTGCACTACATACAATATGCTTACAACCGTGCCAAGCACTCTTCCACAAACACCTCACCATTTGAAGCTTGTTTTGGTTACTTGCCAAAATCGCCTCTTGATTCCATTCTTGAGAAAGTTGTCGCCATTGAGGGACATAGTGATGTTGACAAAGATCGTTCATTCATTGAAAGAATTCAGCAAATACATCAACAAATTCAAGAACAGCTTGAGAAAAGTCAAGGCAAGTACAAGGAAAGACACGAGAAGCTTAGAGTCGATCACAAGTTTCAAGAAGGGGATGAGGTATGGCTATACATCAGTAAGGAAAGGATGCAAGGAGAGGTAAAAAGCTGGAGCCTATTCGTTATGGTCCATTCAAAATCCTCAAGAATGTTGGAAATAATGCTTTTCAATTAGATTTTCCTTCTTACATGCAAATGTATTCCGTTGTTAATGTGGAGAACTTACGTTTGTATGAACCTCCTTTTATCGTTGATCATGAAAGCACTGTTCAGCTTCCATCTATAGAAGATTTCTCGCCAGAATTCTTAAATGAGCTGAAAGAAGATACAATCCTTGACAGAAGGACATGCACTTCAAGGAGGGGCAATGTAGAATATGTTCAGGTTGGTCTCAAAGGCAGCAAACCGAACAAGGAAAAGTGGATGGAGGTGGATAGAGTGAGGGCGTTGTACCCTCACCTCGTTAACAGGTAGTTGAAGGCTTTTGGGGTCCAAAAGCTTCCCAATGGGGAGGCGTGATCAGGGGCTCATGTCCCAAGTGTCGTAAAATGCTCAAAATTGAAAGTAATCGAAATTGGCTCAAACTAGAACGACCAGATGGATCTCTTCCTCCCGATTCCGGGGCCACAAACGGTTCGACAAACGGTCACCGTATGTGAACGTTACGTCAAAAACAAAATCGCCCAATGACCCTTAATTTTTGGAATTTTCAAAAAAGATTAAAAAAAGAATATTCCATGGAATATTCCTTGGAATATTTTGTTGGGATGGGCCAATCAGAGGTCGCCACGTGGCAAGCTCGGAGGCTGCCACGTGGCTCAGATGATGTAAGCACAATGGGGGGAGTGCGTATGTTAAAATTTTTGGTGGGTTGTGGATTGAACCCCCGACCTCCCGTGCACGAAGTCTATGGGTTACCAATACGCCACAGCCATAGGATTTCAAAGTCAATGGAAACAGTTAATATTTAATGTTTAAAATTTTCTACGGGCGGGAAAAGAAGGGGGCCAGCCCCTAAGGGCCAGCCCCCCATGCCATATGACCATGCCCAGGAACCGAGAGCCAGAGCACTAACCACCGGGCGCGAAATCCAAGAATAATTGCCACGTGGTCACATGCGCATTGTTAGCCGGCGGTTAAGGAGAAGTTGATGGGATTGTTGGCGGAGGCACCAAATTTGGCGGACGCCCAGATTTGGTGGAGCTAACTGGCCTCCACTAAAGTTAGCTAGAGTTCTTTTAGGGGAAACTAGCAGTTGGCATTAAATGGCCATAACTTTGGCTAGGAAAGGCGGTTTTAGACGAATTTTTTTTTTTTTTTTTTTTTGGGTATTTTGGACGTTCTAAAGCCATTGGCATAGGTATTTCAGCCATCAGAGGTCATTTGCATAGGTTTTGGAGCCGTGAAAGTTCTAGGAGCCACTAGGGCCCAGTATTGTCAGAACTGTATCAGGTTGCAGGTATCCATTGGAGGTGAACCAGCGGTCAATCCTGAAGGATTCATGTGTTCTGAATCTGATTTTACAGTCTATTTAACCTGTAGAGACTTCTATTCAGCTGTAAATTCATTTTGAGCATTTAATTAAAATGAGGACTGACCCATTTGGGAGCCTTGGACCCAACAGACGTAGCCCAGGAGGGGTGAAATCCTTCATCAACTTCTTTTGCATCTGTGGTTGATTTATTTTGCAGAACAAATTCATTTTAATGTGTTAAATAGTAAAAGGAAATAATTATTCTATGCTTGAATGGATCATGAACAGCTAAAATCTTCATTTGTTTCTTTACTGCAAGACATGGGAATCTTTTAAACATGTTTACTACTGAATTGAATACCTTGCAAACCTTTATCAAGTAGTTTCAAATTCAGATCATTTGCTAATGTCGCGATGGGGTTATTAGTGCAATACTGAATGTACCATGTCAATGCTTGATCCTGTAAGGATATGACCAGTTGTGCTCTCTTGATGTTATCATCCCTAATCTGTTGTGTCATCCATACAGCTCCTGTGACAAACCAGAACTGTTCAGGATCTTTGCTCCCTATTCCTCTAAAAATCAGCATCTTCATCACGTTTTCCATGATGAATGGTGGAAGTGGAGGTGTAGGGGGTGACGGTGTAGGTGAATGAGTCAGAGGTGGTGGCAGAGGTGGGGTGGATGGATGAGGTATCCTCAGGATACCCTGTGTAATTAACTGAACTCCACTTCACGATGTAGTCAGCATCTTCCCTTCGTCGTCACTTGAAGGGGGTTCAATGAGCTGATTGTACTCCAAGCTTGATCCTTCACTTCTTCTAAAGAATATCCCACTTTGCACAGCCCCAAACATTAAGGTAACTGCATAACCATCTTTTCACATAACAACATTTTAATCAAGTTCTTTAATCATTTCAAGTACTTACCTCGTGGTCTCTTAAAGAGCCTTTGTTTTGCTTCGCTATAGATGATATTTCTATTGATAGAAAAATAAGTCACAAAGCTTCCAAATGTGCAATTAATCCAGTGATCCACAGCCCACGTGATATTTCTTTCTGATGCGTCCAGATGTCACACCAATTCGGGAGTCCACACTATAAGGCATTCAAGCCTCCACATCCCTTCACTATCGGCCAATTTAGACAACCACTTGTGTAGTTCATCAAGGAAGAAATAGAAGAACGTGTTAGTTTCTTCTGTGTACAAAAATCTCTACAACCACTACTCCTTGGATAATTGAGGGCTCCTATTCTCTTGAGCCATGAATGTGTGCATGTTTTGGTCAATCCACTTGTCAATATCTTTCTTTGTAAGAAACCATTTATCACACATCTCTTAGATAGATCCCAGTCCCGATAAAACAACCATTTTTTAGCTTAATGGGGCTTGACCTAGGTTCAGAGTTGTTCATGCCAAACAAAAAAACCCTAATTCCTGGCACTTTTAGCAACAACCTGCATAGCGTAGGCTGCAGTCTCACCCGAAGTAGTATTGGGGGATGCTAGAACCAGGTTTCTACATCCAGAGACCATGTGATAAGTTATCGTAATCCCTTGTTGCTCATATTTACCTTCGTGTAGATCTATATCCTTCGATGGCCTGCTATTGAAACTCTAAGATGATGGCTTCTAGACCTTCGTGAAGGTCTACAATCAGACTTTATGGACTAAAAGAAGCAGGTTGTCCACTTCCGTGCACTAAATAGTAACCCTAGATTTTCCTTCATGTAGATCTACCTTATTCAATAGAAATCATAACAAATTTAACCTTTATCTTCACGAAACAAAATAGTTACTTAGCTCATGCATAAATATTAATGATTTAATAGGTTCATGCAGCAATTACACATTATTCCACAGAAAACTATCATTGAATGATAGAACATAACATGAAAATAAATAATAATAAGAGGTAGATTCAATATATTTGGTCCAAAATCAGTATTTATTAGGTTCAACATTCAAAATACATACTTTTCCACCCTACACAACTAGCTACAGGGGCTTGCGCACTCAGTTGCAGACTTGCCAAGGTCTTTGCGCACTCAGTTGCAAGAGCCTTCCCCTTTTGCCTAAGTACTGGAAGTAGAGATTTCCTACCTTAGGACTTTCCCAAAACAATATTCTATCTCGACTTGCTTCATGCTTAGACTCACTATGAATCAACTATATATAGCTTTTTTAATACAATACAATGGCTCGTGACCTATGGGTGAGTCTCAAAACTAACCTATTACTTACCCAAACAAGGGGCTAAAGCCCTTTTGGATCCTACTTAGTTTTGCACTCCACTTCCACATTTCGTGAAGACTTTACATTATTTACAAAAATATTTCTCAAAAATTGGTTAAACTAATCCAAAATTGACCCTGGGGACCTTATCCCAACAATCACCCTTTATTTATATTAAAGAGAAGGGCACCAAAACCTCATGATCTAGGGGCTTCCACAATATGTCACATGCCTAAAATACCTTAGGCCGACCTTGACATATAAGTGCAAAACCATCATTAACCTTCAAAAATTCATATCTTCTCAACGAAAACTCAAAATTGGATTAATTTCATTGCGTTAGAATCGTCTCATTGATAGATGTCATTCTCATGAATCACATGTTGAAAAATTGTCATAGTTTTTGCCCAAATGTCTATGGATGCAAAACCCTAGGCTTGGATTCTAAGCCAATAAACCTACATGTGGTGCTTTGACCCCCAACTATCAAACACTAGGGCTTGGAGTACCTCCCAAGCTAAACAAAAATCAACACTCCCTCTTAGTGAAGGAGGTACTTCCAAGACTAGTAAGTGACCATCATCCGACAATGACACTAACCCATATGGAACCCATCACTAACGCATACCCTATAGATGAATCTAGAAATATTGGTAGTGCCTCTTCCTCATCACATCTAAACCTGAAGATCCCAAACCTACATAGGGATGATCCCTTTGAGGCTATACTTCCTCTGAGCCTACGCAATCTCCACTGGCTCAGTACTACAAGCACTCATCCTCCTGGATCAAATACCACTCGTGTAAATTCCTCCAATCTTGGATATGCAACATCACGATCCAATGAAGACTCTAGAATGCTAACATGTAGTCCATCACATGAAGCCATCTCGATCAACCCGATCTTATCCAAGGCAAAGTAACCCTTGAGTTGTCCCAATCATCCATGACAAGTCAACAAAAGTCCATGAACGGAAATCTTCCCTAAAATAAACAATTGTTCACTTGGATCACCACCAATCCACCAAAACTCCCATCCATTCTCGTTGCCAATCCAGTTAAGACCACATCTCCATGTCTTCAGCTGAACCCTTTTCTCCATGATATAGACACCCACAACGCCCTATAAGTTGCTTCACTTTGCACACTTTGATTTACTATCCCTAAAAGTAGCTCAGACATGATGTGATACCATGTTGAATTTCCACAATCTTAGGTCTAAGATAGAATCTTAAAATCTCTAATGCTACAAACTCAAGAATCTCAATGATACTACTTTGCAAATCGAAATATAAACAACAGTAAATCACACATGCACAAAATATAGACAACTTTTTACATTTTTCAACCCAACTTCATTATATTAAACAACATATAATACCACAGTCTAGGGTTCCCGTATAAGGGATAATTTCCCTCATACATCCACTAGTACAATATACAAAATTGGGGCATGTTGTCAGTCCATAAACAACCAATCTACCCTCAACAAGATACTCTACACATCTGACTGATAAAGTTGACTCTCTCAGCACCCCTCGGTTGTACCTTGTACGTGCTCGGTCATTTGGCTCCCAATCTGCAACTCTTGCCTCTATCAGTGCTCCAATTCCATCTCACCACTAAACTTTGGATATCAATATGCTCTCTAGTTAATCATTCATCCATCAACGCATCAACACATTGAGACTCCTATCGAGTTGTTCACAACTCAACTTGTGAACAACTCTCCATCTACCCACTTCTTCTCCTCAGATACTCAGGGACTTTAGCCCACTAAGGTCTTCCTGCGTTGCTCTAGTGAAGACCAATATAGGGCATGAAGGGTTCCCACCTATCACTGCAAGATCTCCATCTCCCATAATGAACACTGGATAGGAGGATTGCCCACCATCTACCATAGAAGTCCTTCTCCACACATAAGTCTCGGGCTCCACAAAAAATTCCTAGTTGATCAGACCCTTGAGCTCAACAATTGCATCTCTCACAACTACCTTTGTCCATAAAGGTGTTTATCACCAGACTCCAACTTGGACACTATCATGATGTCCTCTATCAGACCATAAGTGCCCAATCGCATCCACACTTGGTCCACTCTCACGTTTCCCTCCAACAGACCATTGGAGACTAAGTCCATGCTATAGCATCTACAACTAGTTAGGGCATCCCTACACCTAGGAGACCCTTACACAGAGTTACCCATAGACTCCTCATCAATTGCAATTTTCTTCTACAATAAAGGAGATATTGCACAAATATAGGCTCATTAATATGTCCTCACCTAGAACACCATCAAATCATCATACAAGAGGTAATACACAACTCCTATTGCTGATACCTTATTACCTAGGGCTTTATGCTTTCTACTGTAGCATTTTCACCTTAAGAAACCCTTTCTTCTATCTGCCATAATCATCCAACACATTTCCATACTAAACACTACATTCCTAGCATCAAACTCATCATTAATACATATGTCTCTTCACTTCTAGGCTGATGTGCCTTCTATCACCTTAGCTACCTAGTAGGGGCTTCCTAACAGTCCATGATAGCCTCCTCCAAATAGCTCTTAAGGTCTCCTATAGTTTCTCATCAACTGATCCAAGTTTGTTCACTTTCTTTGACCCAATGCTTTCTCCACAAGCTATCTCAAAGTTTGTTGTCCCTATTGTCTTTTGCTATGACTAGTTAGGTCTTGTTCATACTGCAACAACCCCTCAACCACCCACCTAAACATCCTTGATTAGTTGTGGTTTAGGCCAGGATGTACACCTTCATTGTGGGTTATTTTTCTAGGCAAGTGGTCGCCCTTAACAGCCAAACTTTATGTCGGTTTTGGAATGATAGCCTTGCGACCTACCTTAGTCGGTTTCAGTTCTCCTACAACCCACCAAAATAGCCCACTATTGGCCCTAAAACAGGCCGCAATAACTCTCAGTAGTCTCGGACTTCCTCAAATGTACCTCATCCCCTCTACCAGCAACTTGGACACCTCATACATTCCCTCTTTTTCAGGTTGTTCTTTCCTCCTTATTTTTGTAGCTAGGGCATAAAAGAATCCTCCTCCAATGAGTCTTCCCTTTGAGAATGCATTGCACAAATGGATTTCAATTATGGCTCTACATCACCCTCTATTTATACTAAAGAGAGGGGCTCCAAAATGTCATGATCTAGGGGTTTCCAGAAATTAGCACATGCCTAAAAATCCTTAGGCCAACCTTCACATATAAGTGCAAACCCATCATTAACCTTCAAAAATTCATATCTCAATGACAACTAGAAATCGGATGATTTTTGTTGCATTAGAATCGTTTCGCTATGATATATCATCCTCATCCATCACATGTCGAAAACGCATCATCGTTTTGGCCCAAACATCTATGGGTGCAAAACCCTAGGCTTGGATTCTAAGCCCACAAGCCTACCTATGGCGCTTTGACCTCCAACCCTCGAACACTAGGGCTTGGAGTACCTCCCAAGCTACAAAAAAGTCAACAAGGTCCAGTGTAGACCTTGTCAATGTTTTTGCAAATGTATCATTATTCCATTGTGATAATTCATTTTTGAACCTGTCATTGTGTTTTGGGAAGTGAACTCGACTCTAGGCCTAAAATGTGGCACAAATCTGAGATTCATAGGCACAGGAGTGAGGATAAAAGTCCCCAGGCGCCTCCATACCCATGTTGTGGGAGCATCTAGAGCCTCTTGGATGCATGCTTGTCCATATCAAGGTATCATATGGAGGTTTACTGGTCTAAATATTTAGTGGGACCCATGGATTGGTTACCTAAGTGGTTGGGATGGCTCTTGGGAGTTCTATTGTTGATGTGGAAGGTTTGTATGGTGTGTTCCCGTCGATTCCACTTCCTTAACTAACACATAGGGAGGAAAATCATATCATAGCAACTTCTCATCACATGTTTACCCCGGTTGGCTTGTTACTTGGGTAGATGTGGGAAGAGGTTGTTACAAACTGGTATCAGAGCATGGTTCACCCCTTGGACTCGATGGGTTTCATATTGGTAATATATTCATGTTGGTTGCACATATGTTTCTTATGTTGTGAGACCATGTTCTTGTTGCATTTGTATGGTATGGGTTATGGTTGTAGGGAGGTTTCCATGGGAAGTTAATGGCATTTTTGTGGAGTTTTTCATCATGAGTGTATGTTTGATTATGCATTTTTTATGCATGTTATTATTCACATGTGTTCAAGTGTACAGTGACATGGTGGTTTCTTTCATGCTTGAGTTCATGGTATGTGTAGTTGATATGTTCATGCATTCATTATTGGACTCTAGCTAGAATGATGGTTATAAGGCTATCTGATTATGTGTTATATTTCAATATGATGTCATGATTATGTTATACATGTATTATGTTTGTTTTTTGATCCTGCAGATGAGGTATCCTCCCCGAATTATGCTAAGGTGCATTGGTTTATTGTGATTTGGTTTAGCTCACATGATATACCTTGTAGGAAGAATATCGAAGATGACTAGGAAGATGGTAGACTACAATTCCATAGACTCTCCCTATGGATCAGATGAGTAGTGTCGTATTGGGAACTCTCTTGATTTGGAAGACACACTAAGAAGCTTAAAGGCATAAATAAGGAGTTGTAAGGTAGATAATGCTATAATAATGTAGGCACAGGAGACACAAGCAGAGGTAAATGCAATGATACTTCAGAGTTTGTCAAAATTGTAACAATAGGGACCCCTTCGGTCAGCTATGAGAGGGAGAAAAAACTAATGGGGCATATGGAAATAGGTATACTTATGGGTACAGGTCAAACAAAGGTGACACGATCAGATATGGTAGGTCCTTGGATAATCCATATAGGAGAGGTGATGGACGTAGGAATTCTTCTAGATCTGATTCTGACAGGAATTATGATTAACATTGTTATCACCCTTATAGGAGGAGTGATAGGGGATATTTGTCAGACAAGTTTAAGAAAGAAAAGGCACCTACATTTGATGGAGAGATGAAGAAATCACAGGATGGAAAGGCATGGTTTCTTGGTATGAGTAAGTTCTTCAGGTTGCATGATTATTTAGAGAACATGAAATCCAAAATAGTTATATTCAGTATCGAAGGTAAAGAAGATATTTGGTGGGAAGATGTGAAGAATGTCAGAGGTATTTATGAGGAGCACTTGACTTGGAATGAGTTCGAGAGACTATTGAAGAAGAAGTACCTATCAGAGAGATACTTTGATGACAGGGAAAAATAATTCTATGACCTAAAGATGGGATTGATGATAGATGAGGAGTACACTAGCAAGTTCTTGGAGCTACTAAGGTCTGTGCCTTACCTCAAGGATGAGAAGGCCAAGATTCATAGATTCACTAGTGGATTACCAATTACATTCAAAGATAAGATTGAATTCGATGAGCCTATATCATTGGAGGAGGTCATCCGAAAGCTAAAGCATTACTATGAGGCATCAAAGCATAGATCTGGAACAAAGCTAGACTAGAAAGGTAATGCAAAGAACAAAGGAAAATGGGACAAGAAGCAAGCAAGACCTCAAGGTATAGGTAATAAAGAGAATGTAGCATCATCTAAGAAGTTCAATGCATCTGGCATAGGACAAGGACTTCGATTTGAGGAGTAGAGTAAGGATCCTGTGCAGTGTTTGACTTGTGGAGGAGAGCACCATAGGAGATATTTTCCATAACATCAAGGTGGTAGACCACAGATCTATAGTGCTCAGGAGGCATAGACAATTGGAGATGTTGGGCAGAGTATTCTTATGATCTATGCAACTTTGGATAATAGACATGCATATATCATTGATATGGACAGTAAGCTTTGTGATCAATTTGTTTCTATTTTGATTGACCCTTGGTCTAATTATAGTTATGTTAATATTGACCTCGTGGATAAGTGTGTCTTGAATAAAGAAGTGCATGCAAAGTCTTGGTTAGTGCAGTTAGCTACAGGTACAAAGAAGTGGGTTCATTATTGGGTAAGAGCTTGTACATTTGATTTGAATTGCATGCCTACCTCAACACATTTGAAGGTATTACCATTAGGATCATAAAATATGTTTTTGGGCATGGATTGGTTGTACCTTAATAGAACTAAGGTCGATTGTTAGACAAAGTCATTGAGTGCTTGGATAACAATGGGGAACAAAGAGTCTTATGGCGTAAGAAGAAATCAACATCAGTTAGGATGGTGACAACTATGCAGGCCAAGCGTAGTCACAGGAAAGGGTATGTGTTATTTGCAGTTCACATTTCTAGTGACAAAGGTAAGGAAGTTGAGGATGCATATGTTTGAAAAGGTACTCATTTCTACAACAGTTTCAAGATGTATTTTTTACTGATATTTCAAATTTTCCAGCTCAGAGGGAAGTAAAATTTTCTATTGAGTTGGTGCTAAGGGCAGCTGCAACATCAAAGGCACCTTACAGGATGAGTACACTTGAGTTGGTAGAGTTGAAGCTACAGTTGAAGGAAATGCTTGACAAGGATACATTATGTAAAGTCTATCATGATGGCGCTAACCAGTATTGTTTGTGAAGAAGAAGGATGGTAATATCAGGTTATGCATTGATTACAAGAAGTTAAACAAAGTGACCATCAATAACATGTATCCATTACAAAGGATTAGTGACTTGTTCAATCAATTGAATTGAGCAGTAGTGTTTTCAAAGACTTATTTGAGATCCGGATATCATTAGGTACACATTAAAGAAGAGGACATCTACAACACAACTTTCTAGACCACGTATTGGCATTATGAGTTTTTTGTAGTTCCATTTGGTTTAACTAATGCCCCCAACTACCTTTGTGTGCTTGATGAATAGTGTGGAGTGTCTGTATTTGGACAAGTTTTTTATTGTTTTCATTGATGATATATTGGTATATTCAAAAAAATGAAGAAGAGTGTGCCAATAATCTAGCAGCAGAGTTGAGATTGTTGAGAGAGCATTAGTTGTATGCTAAGCTCACCAAATGCAATTTCTTTCAGACTGAGTTACACTACTTGGGACATGTGGTTTCCAAGGATGGAATATTAGTGGACCCGGAAAAGGTAAGAGCTATCATGGAGTAAGCAGCTCCCAGGAATGTGTATGACGTGAGATATTTCATGGGATTAGTAGGTTATTATAGGATGTTCATCAAGAAATTCTCACAGATTCCTTGTCCTATCAAATAATTGAAGAGGAAAGTTAATAAGTTTGAATCGACCGAGGAGTGTGCGACTAGTTTTGAGTGGCTCAAGCAATTATTGACACATGCACTGGTGCTAAAGATTGCGGACTTGGACAAAGAGTTTGTAGTATGTACAGATGCTTGCAAGAGAGGACTTGTTGGATTCCTTATGAAGGATGGATAGGTGGTATTCTATGAGTCACAGAAGTGGAATGAGCATGAGTAGAACTACCTAACACGTGATCTTGAGTTAGCATTGATCATACATGCATTGAATATGTGGAGGCACTAACTTCTTGGCAGGAAGTTTTTTTTTGATGACTAATCACAGTGGGATTTGGTATCTATTTGACCAAATGAATCTGAATGGAAAGAAGCCTCGGTGGTTGGATGTTGGGCACGGGATCCCCCAAGGGAAGATTTGGGGCTTAAAGCCCATATTTTCGCTGAAAAATGTAAATCTGATGTAAACACTCCACATTTTGTGGACGTGGATTGCGAAGTTGTAAATGAGTCATAAGGTTGTTTGCCCTCAATTTTGTAATGTAATGTCAGCTTTAGAGATCTACCCATGGTCCGCGGACCATGAGATTGTATAAATAGAGCGATGCTTTAAGTTGTAAATCAATCAATAGGATCTAACGATGGAATAGAAGGATAGCAGAAGATCTAAGTGTAGAGTCAAGTCTTTGGTTTGTAGAGTAGGAGAAGGCGCTGCAGCTGAGTGCGTAAAGGCCTAGTAGTCCACAGCTAGGTGTGCGAATCCCTGTAGCTGAGTGCACAGGGTGAGTTGTGTCTGTAACCATTAAAGCATTAATAAAGAGAAGTTTTGCATCAATTCTGTGTATCTATTTCTTATTTTATGCTTTGAGTATATTAGATATGAATTGCATTTTCACTGTTAATATGGTGTGCGAACATATATTATTGTGTTGATTAAGTAAATGTGAAATAAAGTATCTGTTTATGCAAAGTTAACTAACATCTGTGAAAGGATAAGTAAGATACATAGTGTAATTTGGGGAAATAGCATAGATCACTGTCATAATAGTGTGAAAGCACCTCAGCCCCTAGTGACGGCTGTGTGAAGGCGGTTATAACAGATCGAAAATGTAACACAGGTTAGGATAATGCGTGAAGTGACCTGTGCAAAGGTATTCATAGTTGGACTAAATTGACCCCTCAGACAACTCTAGGTGCGGGAATCTTGTTCCAGCATCCCCGCATACTGCTTCGGGTGAGACTCCAGTCTGCGCACTTCGGGCTGATGCTGAAAGGGCCAATTTTGTAGGGATGTTTTTGGCTAATTAACTCCGAACCTGGGTCAGGCCCCCTCAAGCCAACAAATGGTTTCGTTACTAGGAAAAGATGCCTTTGAATCCACAAACGATGTTGTAGCCCTTTGAAAAGTGGGCGATTGACTTTGTAGGACCTACAAAACCTCAAGGAAAAACGAGCGTGAGATATATTATCACTGCGACAAGGTACCTAACTCATTGGGTAGAAGTGTAGCCAGTAAAAGATTGCATAGACGCAATGGCCGTGAAGTTTCTATTTGAACACGTATTGACATGATTTGGATGTCCGAAGATCTTAATGAGCGACTATGGTACACATTTCTTGAATGAGACAATCAATGCGCTGACAAAAGAGTTTCAGGTGTATCATCAGAAAATCACGCCATATCGCCAACAAGCTAACAGGATAGTAGAAGCATTTAACAAAGTACTGGAGACTGCACTAAACAAAGTATAAAACACGTAGCGAAGTGATTGGGACCTGCATGTACTTGCAGTATTATGGGCTTATAGGACGACATGCAAGAAACTAACGAGACAAACAACTTTCTGGCTGGTTTATGGAATAGAAGTCATAATGTCGATGGAATAAATCATGTCTAGTCTGCACCGAGCAGTGCTCATAGGTATGACAAACCATGGAGCCCTGGAGGAGAGGCTCGTGTTGTCAGAGGAACTCGAGGAAGAATGATTTTTGGTTGGCTTTCACCAGCAGGTACAAAAGCAACATGAAAGGGCCTGGAACGATTGACATATTAAGTTGCGCATCTTCAAGGTGAACGATATGATGTTATGGTATGATAGTAAGTTTGATAAATTCCTGGAAAAATTTATAATGCATTAGTTGGAACCGTATGTTATTAAGGAGGTCACAGACGGAGGCGCGGTGCAGTTGGTAAAGTTAAATGGAGAACCTTTGCTAGAAAAAGTGAATGGCAGTCGGTTGAAGCCATACATGGGTGGCCCAACTATTTGACTAGTCGACCGAAGCACAATCTTAGTGCTCCAGGAATCTGAAAGGAGTTGCATGATTATAACCAAGTGCAGGGCTATACTTTAGCTACAACAGTCTCTGAACAGTGCATCCAGGAAGTATAGCAGGCAGTTGCTCAGTGCGCTGCCGATCTTGCAATAGTCCATGCAGAGTTGGGAGGTCTCCACATGAAGATCTCTGCACCAACATAATGACTCAAGGGCGAGTCACGATGTTTGTGTTGGGGACCTGTTGGGCATGGGATCCCCCAAGGGAATCTTTGGGGCTTAAAGCCCAGATTTTGGCTAAAATATGTAAATCCAATATAAAGACTCTAGATTTTGTGGGCATGGAGCGCGTAGTTGTAAATGAGTCATAAATTTGCCTGCCCTCAGTTTTGTAATGTAATGTTGGCTTTAGAGACCTAACCATGGTCCGCGGACCATAGGATTGTATAAATAGAGCGAGGCTCTAAGTTGTAAATCAGTCAATAGGATCTAATGATGGAATAGAAGGATAGCAGAAGATTTAAGCGTAGAGTCGAGTCTTTGGGTCGTAGAGTAGGAGAAGGCTCTGCAGTTGAGTGCATAGAGGCCTAGTAGTCCGCAGCTGAGTGTGCAGACCCCTGAAACTGAGTATGTAGGGTGAGTCGAGTCTATAACCATTGAAGCATTAATAAAGAGAAGTTTCACATCAATTATGTGTATCTACTTCTCATTTTATGCTTTGAGTATAGTAGGTATGAATTGCATTTTCACTGTTTATATGGTGCGTGAACATATATGATTGTGTTGATTAAGTAAATATGAGATAAAGTATCTATTTATGAGAATTTAACTAACATTTGTAATAAGATAAGTAAGATATGCAATGTAATTTGGGGAAATAGTGCAGATTGCTACCATAGTAGTGCAAAAGCACCTCAGCCCCTGGTGAGGGCTGCACAAAGGTGGTTATAATAGATCATGAAGGTATCACATGTCAAGATAGTGCATGAAGTGACCTACGCGAAGGTATTCATAGTTAGACTAAATCGACCGCTCAGACATCTCTAGGGTGCAGAAACTTGGTTTTAGCATCGCCCCATACTACTTTAGGTGAGACTTTAGCCTATGCACTGTGGGCTGATGCTGAAAGGGACAATAGTGTAAGGATTTGTTTGGCTAATTAACTCTGAACCTGGGTCAAGCCCCCTCAATCCAACTCCCAACAGGTTATTATAGGAGGTTCATCAGGAACTTCTTGCAGGTTTCTTATCCTATCACATCATTGAAGAGGAAAGGTAACAAGTTTGAATGGACAATGGAGTGTGCAAATATTTTTGAGTGGCTCAAGAAGTTATTGACACATGCACCAGTGTGAAAGATTGCAAACCCGGACAAATATTTTGTAGTATGTATAGATACTTGCAAGAGAGGAATTGTTGGATTCCTTATGCAGGATGGATAGGTGGTATGCTATGAGTCACAAAATTTGAATGAGCATGAGTAGAACTACTGATCCAGGTGGATATTGGTGGCCACCTGCCAAGTCCATCTGGACCCCCATCATTTTCTTTCTCAGCATTTTCAGTTTCCTTAATTGTAGTGCAACTTACTATTTTTAGCAGTTTTTCGGGTCCTCAACTTCCAGAGCCGTTTTGAGGCCCTAAACGACATTTTTTGGGGAATCCAGTGGCAACATGGGTCCATACAATGGACCAATGTTTCTTGTTCCAACAATGGTAGTTCTCAGATAGATCTTTCTAACGAGCTATCATACGCATCAAATGGAGATCGTATGCCAAAGTTACGACCCCGGGAAATTGATGTACTAATTTACCCAAAACGGGGCCCACAATTTGGCGTTTCATCTTCTAAGGGTCGGTTTTGGAATTTGAAGGGTTTTCCATTGTTTCTCAATAATAAATAGGCCTTCGAGCCTCATTGTAACACAAGTTCGGAACAGTTCAGAGACATGTAGCCGCACATCTCTTCTCAGAGATAAGCTACCATCGTCCTAGCTGGTTTATTCCAATTCTGGTTGTAAGCATATTTCGGTATTTTCCATTAATGAAATGAAGTGTTATTTTCGCTGCATCTCTTTATTTATGGTTATCGCATCTCTGTATTTATGGTTATCTCTGTAATCTATTGCGTTCCTATTTAAATCCGGATCAGTGGTATCAGAGCGGTCTGCTTTTTCTCGGTTTTTCTTTGCATGTACCCGACGAGGTCAGGATATAAGGAGTTAGGGCTTGAACTGGTCGAACCTTTGCAAGACCAGCCTCGAAAATCCCGACGGCCTTCAATGGCAGATGAGAAGAAAGACGAGGGAGCAGGAGATCCTATCAAAATCTTGCTCGAAGAAGCCCTCGAGCGACAACGAACGCGATGATGGACAACTTTGTGCAGATTCTTCAGCGGCTACCTAGAGGTGACGCATCGGCTTCCAGCAGCGACTCTGGAAACGCCACGCCCTTTAAGGTACAAGTTAATTTGAAATCCCCATCTTCGAGGGTAAAATAGACGCAGATGCCGTAGATAAATGGTTAAATCTGCTAGATGGGTATTTCTCTGTTCATGAATTTTCAAGTCGGGAAAAGATTGTTTTCGCTCTTCTCAAAGCAGCCCCCCACGTCAAGGACTGGTGGGAAACCTACTGCGAGCAGAAGGATGAAAGTACAGGCTCATTATTTTTAGCCGCACCCACTTGGAATGACTTCCGAGATGCCATCAAGGAGCAGTACTACCCTGTCAAAAGCTATGAGGACAAATACATCAGATGGACCACGCTGCGGCAGGGATGGGACCAAGATGTGCCTGAGTTCACAAACATCTTTCACACCCTTCTCACACAGTTGGGTATCAAAGATTCTGAGCTGCATCTGGTGTTCAAATACCGCGGTTGCCTACATAGATACATCCAGGAAGAGATGGAGTTCTTGGACATCTCCTCACTCGGCACAGCATACCGATACGCTGTCAAAATCGAGCAAAAGTTCAAACAGAAGAAGAGAGACTTTGGATCTGCAAATCCGAAGCCCAAAGGACAAAACCAAGGCGGAGGGACCCAAGACAACCCGTCGAAGCCACAAGAAAAGAACAACACCACAAAGCCGAAGAAGGACACAGGAAAGTGGTGTGAGTTCCACAAGAGTCCCACTCATAACACGTGAGTGCCGGACCAAGGAGTCGTTGGTGGCCGAGTTGAAGGCTTCCGAATCAGATACATGTTCCGACCCTGAGCCTGAACCCGACAAGGGGAATGGCAAAGGGAAGCAGATCATTGATGCGGATCCCAGCGCCACTGTTGCCACTGCCAAAATCCATAAGAATGAGCCCGAAGAGCCAGAGGAGGGGGAACGTCTTTTCCACTCACAGATGTGGGTGAAGGGTTCACCACTGCAATTTATTGTCGACAGTGGCAGCCAAAAGAACCTTATTTCAGCAGAGGTCGTGAAGCGGTTGGGCCTACCGACTACACCACACCCACAGCCATACAGTATCAGGTGGCTTCATGAAGGACAAGATCTCAAAGTTTGCCAACAGTTCCACCTCCCCTATAGCATCAAGCCATTCACAGACGAGGTATTGTGTGATGTTACACCTCTAGATGTTTGTGATGTATTATTAGGCCAACCTTACTTGTGGAGGCGACATGCTGTGTATGAGTCAAGGCCTCGTGCTGTCATTATTTCTTTGAATAATTCATTATACATGATACCGGAGGTAGCCCCACCTACCACGACATCCTTGATCACTGCTAAGAAAGGCAGCAAGCTCATATCACAGACCAGGAAATTCATCTGCATGGTTCACTCCCAAAGTAAGGGGAAGATCGTTGCTACATCCATGACTCCCGCAAAGGATTCCTCCACGCAGCAGCAGCAGCAGAGGGATACAGTCATGACAGAACACAGAAACAACTTCTCCTCACCCACAGGGGCACCACACAAGTTTCAGGTGGGCAACAAATTCTGGTTGCATCGACAGAAAGAACCTTACCAGAACCCATCAGAAGCTCAGACCACTCCAACATGGTCCTTACAGCAGTACCAAGCTTGTGGAACAATGCTTTGGAGCACAGCATTCCTCCATTCCTTCACCTGCACCAAGTGTTCAATGTGGACCGTCATCGACCATGCTTCCCACCATTACTGGACACATCAGACAGTGCAGAACAAGTTCAGCAGATGGAGGAACTCAACGCAATGGGGACCATTGCTTCCTAAGGGGGGAGGAATGATCCAGGTGGATATTGGTGGCCACCTGCCAATCCCATCTGGACCCCCACAATTGTCTCTTTCAGCATTTTCAGTTTCCTTAATTGTAGCACAACTTACTATTTTTAGCAGTTTTTCGGGTCCTCAACTTCTGGAGCCGTTTTGAGGCCCTAAACGACGTTTTTTGGGAAATCTGGGGGCAACATGGGTCCATGGACCGATGTTTCCCTTCCCAAAGTGGTAGTTATCGGATAGATCTTTCTAACGAGCTATCATACGCGTCAAACGGAGATCGTATGCCAAAGTTACGACCCCGGGAAATTGATGTACCAATTTACCCAAGACGGGGCCCACAATTTGGCGTTTCATCTTCTAAGGGTCGGTTTTGGAATGTGATTTTCCATTGTTTCTCCATAATAAATAGGCCTTCGAGCCTCATTGTAACACAAGTTCGGAATAGTTCAGATACATGTAGCCGCACATCTCTTCTCAGAGATAAGCTACCATCGTCCTAGCTGGTTTATTTTCAATTCTGGTTGTAAGCATATTTCAGTATTTTCCATTAATGAAATGAAGTGTTATTTCCGCTGCATCTCTTTATTTATGGTTATCGCATCTCTGTATTTATGGTTATCTCTGTAATCTATTGCGTTCCTGTTTAAATCCGGATCAGTGGTATCAGAGAGGTCTGCTTTTTCTCGGTTTTTCTTTGCATGTCCCCGACGAGGTCAGGATATAAGGAGTTAGGGCTTGAACTGGTCGAACCTTTGCAAGACCAGCCTCGCAAATCCCGACGGCCTCCCATGGCGGATGAGAAGAAAGACGAGGGGGCAGGAGATCTTATCAAAATATTGCTCGAAGAAGCCCTTGAGTGGCAACGGAACGCGATGATGGACAGCTTTGCGCAGATTCTTCAGCGGCTACCTACAGGTGACGCATCGGCTTCCAGCAGCTACTCTGGAAACGCCACGCCCTTTAAGGTACAAGTTAATTTTGAAATCCCCATATTCGAGGGTCAAATAGACGCAGATACTGTAGATAAGTGGTTAAATCTGCTAGAGGGTTATTTTTTTGTTCATGAATTTTCGATTCAGGAAAAGCTTGTTTTTGCTCTTCTCAAAGCAGCCCCCCACGTCAACGACTGGTGGGAAACCTACTACGAGCTGAAGGATGAAAGTACCGACTCACTATTTTCAGCCGCACCCACCTGGGATTCATATTCCGAGAGGCCATCAAGGAGCAGTACTACCCTGTCAAAAGCTATGAGGACAAATACATCAAATGGACCACACTGCGGCAGGGACGAGACTAAGATGTGCCAGAGTTCACAAACATTTTTCATACCCTTCGCACACAGTTGGGTATCAAAGATTCTGAGCTGCATCTGGTGCTCAAATACCGCGGCTGCCTGCACAGATACATCCAGGAAGAGATGGAGTTCTTGAACATCTCCTCACTCGGCACAGCATACTGATATGCTATCAAAATCGAACAAAAGTTCAAACAGAAGAAGCGAGACTTTGGATCTACAAATCCGAAGCCCAAAGGTCAAATCCAAGGCGGGGTGACCCAAGACAACCCGTTGAAGCTGAAAGAAAAGAACAACACCACGAAACCGAAGAAGGACACAGGAAAGAGGTGTGAGTTCCACAAGAGTCCCACTCATAACACAAGTGAGTGTCGGACCAAGCAGTCATTGGTGGCCGAGTTGAAGGCTTCTGAATCAGATGCATGTTCCAACCCTGAACCAGAACCCGACAAGGGGAATGGAAAAGGGAAGCAAATCATTGATGCGAATCCCAGTGCCACTGTTGCCACTGCCAAGATCCAGAAGAATGAACCCGAAGAGCCAGAGGAGGGGGAACGTCTTTTCCACTCACAGATGTGGGTGAAGGGTTTGCCGTTGCAGTTCATTGTCGACAGTGGTAGCCAAAAGAACCTCGTTTCAGCAGAGGTCATGAAACGGTTGGGTCTACCGACTACACCACACCCGTAGTCGTATAGTATCGGGTGGCTTCATGAAGGACGAGATCTCAAAGTTCGCCAGCAGTGTCGCCTTCCCTACAGCATCAAACCATTCACAGACGAGGTATTGTGTGATGTTACACCTCTGGATGTTTGTGATGTATTATTAGGCTAGCCATACTTGTGGAAGCGACATGTTGTGTATGAGTCAAGGCCTCGTGCTGTCATTATTTCTTTGAATAATTCATTATACAGGATACTAGAGGTAGCCCCACCCACTGCCACCTCTTTGATCACTGCTAAGAAAGGCAGCAAGCTCATATCACAGACCAGGAAATTCATCTGTATGGTTCACTCCCAACGTAAGGGGAAGATTGTTGCTACATCCATGACCCCCACAAAGGGTTCCTCCACGCAGCAGCAGTAGCAGCAGCAAAGGGATACAGTCATGACAGAACACAAGAACAACTTCTCCTCACACACAGGGGTACCACACAAGCTTCAGGTGGGCACCAAAGTCTGGTTGCATCGACAAAAAGAACACCTTACCAGAACCCATCAAAAGCTCAGACCACTCCGACATGGTCCTTACACCAGTACCAAGGCTATGGGCAACAATGCTTTGAAGCACAGCATTTCTCCATTCCTTTGCTTGCACCGAGGGTTCAATGTGGACCGTCATCGACCATGCTTCCCACCATTTCTGGACACATCAGAGATTGCAGAACAGCTCACCAGCGACCCAGCTCAGCAGAAGCTTCCTCATCTCAGTGAGGAACTCAACGCAATGGGGACCATTGCTTCCTAAGGGGGGAGGAATGATCCAGGTGGATGTTGGTGGCCACCCACCTATCCCATTTGGACCCCCACAACTATCTCTTTCAGCTTTTTCAATTTCCTAAATTGTAGCACAGTTTACTATTTTTAGCAGTTTTTCGGGTCCTGAACTTCCGGAGCCGTTTTAAGGCCCTAAACGACGTTTTTTGGGAAATATAGGGGCAACATGGGTCCTTGCACTGATGTTTCCCTTCCCAAAGTGGTAGTTCTTGGATATATCTTTCTAAGGGTCTATCATACGCGTCAAACGGAGATCGTATGCCAAAATTACGACCCCAGGAAATTTGTACCAATTTCCAAAACGGGGCCGACAATTTGACGTTTCATCTTCTAGGGTTAGGTTTTGGAATGTGAAGGGTTTTCCATTATTTCTCAACAATAAATAGGCCTTCGAGCCTCATTGTAATATAGTTCAGAACAGTTCAGAGGCATGTAGCCGCCACATCTCTTCTCAGAGATAATCTACCATCACCCTAGCTGGTTTATTTCCATTTCTGGTTGTAAGCATATTTCGGTATTTTCCACTAATGAAATGAAGAATTATTTCCGCTGCATCTTTGTGTATATGGTTATCTATGTATTTTATTGCATTCCTGTTTAAATCCAGATCATGTCATCTCAACACCATACTCATGCAACCCAAGAGGCTTCTCTTGCAAGTTAAGCATGTAGAACAAGGAAAATGGATACCGTGCATATCTTCACCAATGTTGAAAACTTTGAATACTAAAAATGCTCCCCATAAGAATGTAATGTAGTATTAATCATATAGGCTACCTATTGAAACAACACCTCTTCCTACTACAATAAGCCTCCTTTCTAAGTGCAAGAGACTACTACTCATGGACTAGGAGTCTAATTGATTTTGTACAATGATATCCAATCAAGTGTAATACATAAACTGCTTTCTAGAGAAAATACATAGTTGTGAAAAATACATATGACTGACATAAGAATCCTTTATAAAATTTCCTATCACCAACCATAACTGTATGGACTCAAGTTTACGTCATGCACCCAATGTAGTGGTGCTACATTAATAATACACATCATAATACATGACTTTGATTCACATTCACCAATACATAGTTAATGACAAGAATTGCTAGACACCAAGCGTCTCTCCATAATAAATGTGCTAAAAATATGAAACAATGATAATACATGGATTTTACATTTGCATGGAGTGGTGTTCTCATCTATAAATTCCCAAAACATGAAGTAAAGTGAGTACATGGAAACAACAAGCAATGAATATGCTCCATATGGTAGAAATAATAAAGACAATACATCTCATCATTGATCTATGAAATCCGCTCTCCAAATGTAGCATTAATAATACGAAGTACTAACAACATCATATGCTAGTAAATGGCCACTGAACACCTTGGTCATCATCATCCCATCAACAAATATCCCGCAACATAATAATGATAGAAACTATCAACCACCATGCTCCACATTTACATGAACAAAAAATATCAACTAATAAGAACAATATAATAGTAGTAGCGACAACAAGTACATGTCCACATCATGAGAAAAAAAATATCTCCATACATACTCAACCATATGAATCAACGGCACTCAACCAAATGGATGTCCAACACATCATAAGAGGAATCATATTAAACCATATAAAATATATTAGCAACATGCATGATTCATCTAAAGTGAAAACATAATAAATGAGGTAGATAAACTCTAGATGATCCAACTAGAAAAATGTGACAACAGTAATAAAATTCATCCTATATAAAATAATGTAACCATTTTGCAAATCCATTAGGAAGCACATATGCTCCCGTTGAATGTATGATCCTCCATCACACCTTGACAATATGCATAAGACATCCACGTGGCTATCATATCTCCAACAACATCCAAAGAAATCAACACGCACCCATTCTAAAAACCATTAGTAACTATATAGCTGAAAAATAATCAATGAATGTTGCAACTAGGTTGATAGAGATGTCCTATCCACTAATATACAATAAATACACTAGTTGAAAAATAATGAGTGAAAATGAATAAACGTAAAGAATCAAGCCTTGAAAAACATAACTCCCCTTGAGCACATTATAGCTCATATGAAGTGTTCGAGCTAATATGAAAGTGCATGAAGGAACTGAATCAAGCTGTGAACACCCCGTAAGACCATGCAAGTCTCATCCATAGTATTGTAGTAAAGTGTATGTAACATGTAATAATGGACCATAGTAGGGACTAATCTGATTTATTCTAAGTCTCATGAGGAAGATTACTATCTTTGTCTCTTGTTACTCTTCTCTCTTCCCTTCAACATATACACGTTGTCTGTGTTTTTTATTCCTCTAGCAATCACTCTCTTTGATCCTTATTTCTAAATGATACAACCTTATGAGTTGAAAATCACTTCCTTTCCTCCATCAACCATTTGACTCATGCTCAAGATATTATTCTTTAGGACTTCAATGAGAAAAATATATATTTCATTTTTCCTCTTCTAACCAAGCTTAGCTTTACCACTTCCCAAGACTCTAGTTGTCTCGCTGCCTTCTAACACAACATGACCATTCTTTGTTTTATTGATAAAATGAAATTTTCTCCTATCTCCTTACATGTGGTGTGAGCATCTACTATCTATATACCAAATTTCATCCATATCACAAGAACAAATTGCAATTCCACATTTTCCTACTTCTTGTTCTTTCTTCCATGTGTTCCTCGGATGCACATTCTTCCTTGACTATATCTTTTACACAAATGGCCTCAATGGATTAGGCCTCTTACGATACTTGGCAATGTGCCCAAAATTATGGAACACATAACACTCTATGTGACCAAGATATATATCCAAAGGATCTAATATATTGTTTCTCATATTAAATACCTCCATCTTTTCACCCTAGATCTGCGAGGTAACACCCTGAGGCCATACTTTCCTAAGCTTACCAATCCACTATGGTAAATATGTAAATAGTTACTATGAGATGTCTCAAATCCCTAAGCGTAGTTAAGTAAGTGGAACCGACGAACCAACACTTGACAAACCTCCCTCATATGCTATAGGACACCCAGGAGTTAATCCACTACTCCAGGTGCCCAACCTATGAGTTGACCTAGACTTTTGATTGAATTAAACCCCTAGCTTCTCCCATGACATGGGCATGTATGTGTCTAGAACCCTCCATTTTCTCCCACAGTTCATACAAGGGACAGACTCTAGTCCTTTTGAGCTCGTTCTATGCATGAGACTACGAGATTTAAGCCACTTTTTTAGGAAGAGTGTCAAAGCCACTGCTGAAAAATTGATGAGAATTTCCAAGATAATAAATTAGAGAAAAATAAAGCCTCTAACACAAAATTTTATCAAGTAATTCAGTTAATGAAGCCCAACCATGACAGTCATTTTGTCAAACATATCACAAATATGAAATCCACTGATTATAATGAAAAATATGAAAGTAGGGCTCTCATACTTATCTCATAATTGTTAAGTCGAATTGAGGCCATATCATATTATCTGAATTATAATCTATTAGGTCACATATTCATTTTTAATTCATTTACCAATCAAAACATGATGAGATCCATACATCATTAATGTGATAAAACATGCTCATAACCAACATATAACCAACAAAAGCTACGAGGACATAACAACCATGAAAATCACATATAAACAAATATATTTACCCATCAGAGATAAGAGAAAAGAATCTATTATTAATTGATTCAAAATACAACCAGGTCTAGGGCTTCCATGTACCACCCAACCATAGACTAGGTTGAAGAAAATATCTCTTTCGTCCAATCACCCTCGTGCTGTATTCCAGGCATGAATGTGGGATCTCATGGAAAAAATCCAACAAAACTGAGCTAGGGATTCTAGAGGTCAAACAACCTAAACCCTCGACCACTAGTTCCACCTCATGTTCGAACATCACTAACCATCACCATATTGATCTTTATCCAATTTCTCTAGGGCTCTAGAGCATTTATTCGATCCTGGCTTCCAGTAGTAGTAACTCAACACATGTTTGTTGTTGAGATTTAAAGGATTTGTCCAACCAAGTCTCTAGGACTAGTAACTCAACCCACACAAGATACCAAGCTCTAGATAATTTCTCCAACCAAGGATTTAGGACTATTAACTCAACCCACCAAGGGCTCCAAAGAATTTTCTCAATGAAGGCTTCCAGGACTAGTAACTCAACACAAGCTCTTACATGACTTCCACCCTGTTTGTCCAACCAAGGCTTCCAGGACAAGTAACTAAACCCAAGTTGTTCCAGGGCTTCTGAAGCATTTTTGCAAACAAGGATTCGAGGACTAGTAACTCAACCAAAGTTGTTATAGGGATTCTAGAGCATTTGTCCAACCAAGGCTTCCATGAACTAATAAGTAAACTAATAACCAAAGGAACATAAGAACAAACAATAAAAAGAAGATAAAACACATGGCACCATCGTTATCCAAGAAATGGAAAGGATAATAAAATCCATTATCAATCAAGGAAGTCCTCCATGCTAATGAAAAATCATAAGAAAATAACCACATTCATATGCCATGCATGCCAAAACTAGCAAGGAAATCATACATGAAGCTCGATACTTAAAATAAAAAGCCACTGTAGTTGTCCTCTTGCACTTTCCTTCTCTTCATTTTCCTTCCTCTTCAAAAACTCCAATTATGCCACACTCTTCCATGAGTGTTACAAGGAAACTCTAAGTGGCCAAGAGTATGAGAGAAAGAGAATAGGGAGAGAGCTCCAAAACTGAACTAAGAAAAGGTTACAGTGAAAACAACTTTGCCACTGATCCTCAAAATCCTTTTTATCAATGAGGCCTCTATTTTCATTAATTTCCATTATTTTCCTTTATTTTCCTCCTCACATTCAACGCATGACCTTTCACCTTCCTTTTATCCTAATTTCCATTATTTTCATCAATAAAATTCCAATTAATGTGTCGTGGCTTTCAAAATCCTTTATCATTTCATTTACCAATTTCCATAGCCATTAATAAACCGAAGTGACACCCCACTGGGATGTTTTCCCCACCATTTAGCATGGAATATGGGCCCCATGAACTCGGTCTTGTGTTTTTTACATGATTATTTAACCAGGGTTGTTACAAAACCATCCCCATTAAGGGGAGACAATCCTCAATGTTCAATGACACCTACAACTAGTAAGACTACTGACAACCAAAACATACTTCCCATGGTGATTTATAAAACTAGACGTTGCAGTATTTAAATAGCATCCTTCTGGAAAAATGACAACCATATCATTTATTGGAGCTTTATAAGGAAGCTCATTACAGTATTTACATGAACAACCACATATACTCTTATCCATATTTGCTTCAACCAAAAAATAATCATATTGGTTATGGAGCTTTATAAATCCATCTTGATATAGTATTTACAATAATATACACACATGCACATTTTCACAACCAAAAAATAAAAGGATACAATTCCTACAGCTGCAAGAAGGGAATCTACATGCTCACACCTCCACCATCAAAGTAATACCAAGATTCAACTCCATCCCAGGATGTCAAGAATCTACTTTCTGAGTCAAAGTGTTCAACAATTTCGAACACAACAATCCTATTCCACTTGTCCTCTCAGTGAACAGTTACGAACTCATTGTTCCATGGAACACCTCCAATGTGCATCCAATTCCATGTGGAAATGCTAATAGCCAAGAAAGTTCCATCCCTAACATTCCCTTCTCTACTACACAATCCCTTGGGAAATCCAATCACTCCCTCCCATGCAATCAGACATCTTCCATGTGCTGCCTAGAACCCCATCCTAGGAATTCCATCCCTTTGTAAGGTTTCCTCACATGAGAAGGTCGAAAAAACAAGGCACATCCCTTCCTCAAAGCCATCATATTGGTCATAGCATGCTCATGGAAATCAAGGGACACTATTGGGTACAACTGTCCCAGAATGGCCCTACTCCCACGATGCTTTACCAACATACTATAGCATTTAACAATTCCTTTTATTGTTTCTAGTTCTTGAAGTCAGTTTCAACCACCCAGTCTAGAGATTTCCATAATTTCTTGTACCAAGCACATAACTTCCAATAGATTTAAAATAAATTGAAATAATTTCAAATCATACCTCATTAGTAGCTCATCAATAAGGTACATGTGCGAGTGTGTTTACTTCCAGCGACAATAAGGAAAACTAACTCTTAATAAAATAATTACGTATAAACACATCACATTTGGTTAGCTCAAAATACAACCATAATATATCAAAACCATGAATCACATGCAATCAACATAAGTCAAAATCATATATCACATGTAGCCATCATAAATCAACATCATAGATCACATGCATAACAAAAATGAAATAAAATATTGATACATATCCTTTAATCAATCCTTTCATTCTACTTTTTTCCTTTCCATACACACATTGGATTGGTTGCCACATCTTGCAATCACCCAATGCCTTTTCTTCTATTCAATTGTGTACACCTACACACAATTTAAATGAAAACAACTACACCCACATAGAGCATACAACACCACAAAATATATACACTCACACCTGATACACAACACAACATATACACCTACATCCAGTGTACAACACAACAAATTGACCTGCATCTTGTGTACAACATAAAACATATACATACACAAAGTACAACACAACGAATACACGTCACAATACCACCACTGCATAATGCACATACACAGTACTGCGTGATCGCAACACAACAAGTACGATATTCACATAATACCACATGTACACTAGAAGCATATGTACAATGTGTACAACATGTACATAGTAACACCTACACACAACGCCACTTGCACAATGAGTGAACAACATCACATGTACATGACACTACCTGCACAATGTGTACACCACATGACATGTACATTGTAACACCTATACAATGTGTACACAATACCACCTGTACAATGCGTACACAATACCACATGACATAACACCACATGCACAAAACAACACATGTACACAATGCCACATGCACAACATGTATACAACACCACTTTTACATAACACCACATGCACATGGAACCTGATGTAGAATCATGCACACACAACCATATGTACATAGCACCACATGTAGAATATGCACACAACACCATATATACATAATATTGCATATACAACATGTACATAGTACCATATGTACACAACAACACATATCCAACATGCGCACAACACCATATACACACAACAATGCATATCCATCATGCACATATTATAATATGTACAAAGCAACACATATCCAACATGTACATAACACCATAAATACATAGCACTACATATGCAATATGCGCACACCACCATATATACGACAGGCATAGAACACCATAGGCACAATCATTGAATGCACAATATGTGCAACATATACACAATAATACCACTGAATATCTAAAACCACACAATATCTACCAAGCCACCTTGCTTCCTATGTTTCTTTGTCATCCATGCTTATCCTAGCATGTCATGGTTAACACTATATTCATTTTGATGATGTATCTCTAAGAATTACCTATCCGAAACATAGGCATCATATAATTACATAATGTCAACTAATATCCACATGATACGAACATCATATATTTTCCAAGACTATTGTTCCCACTTGATGGCCCATAAGACCAAGTACATCATCATGCCATTCACTTGCATAAGAAATCATTCATCAACAATAATGATTCTTGATGACCCTATCAGATAATGACATGTAGAGACACATATATACAGATAAATATCAGCATAAAATAATCATGCTTCCTAACAACCCTGTCAGACAATGGCATACATATATACATGTATACATATATAGACATAAGCATATTCATTATCACAACATAATTACTAGATATCATAAGGTCAACGTTAAGTTAACTTATCCATTGCATGCATCACATACACAAAATTGAGAAAAACAATTCCCAACATATCTAAGGAATATAATTCCTAAAGTCCCTTTAACATACATTTCTCATTAGTGTCCTGCCACTATCCATTTACACAAATGGACACAACCATTCCAAATAGTCTTCATACTCTTGCCTTCTGTTACCCTTACACATGCAATAGGCTTCATCCAGGCCTTACATTAGTTGCTAGGTTTCATTTAGCTCTCCCTCATCCCCATGAACTTTCCTCTTTCCCAACCAAATCCCAAGACCCTCAAAACATAAAGGAAAAACCAAGAAACAAACAAGAAGAAAAACATGGACAAACAACAACAATATAAAACCACAAACAAAGTGTTGGCATTATGATTCAAGTATTGTCCTTGATGGCAACTCACTCAGAGGTATGATATAAGTGATGGAAACTCACTCAAAGGATAGATCATAGTGCAGCAGGTAAAGAGAGAGATATACGCAGGTTGATTGTGATGAAAGTGAGTATATACGTGGGTTATCTGAGCAAAAGGCGCATACACGTACACACACAAGTTCACATAAGGAAAGCTGCGTACATGTCGGAAACCATGGTTTTGGTCTGTGGTATTTGATCCATGGTATTTTGGTATTGGTCCATGGTATTTTGTTCGAAATGACGACTCCAGGTATTGGGTCCAAGGTATTGGTTCTACATGGTTTTGGACCATGGTATTGAGAGAAGCCTAAACCTATATAAAGAGAAGATCATTAGGCCGAGGTGAGAGTGTGAGCATGTGATGAATATTTCATGAAGTGTGAGATCCAGATGTTGGTTATGGGTTGGTGATGCCTTGCTTGATCTGAACCAAGGTTGCACTCATGTGGAGGATGATGAACGATGGAATGGGATCTCAACGCTTGGAATGATTATCTTTATATGGTTTCATTATGGATAGACTAGATCTATTGATGCATGTTTATTGTATAAATGTTATGATCTGGGTATGTTCTAATGTCTGAAATAGCTGCAAAGTTATGAGTTAGAATTTGCAGATCTATACGCGGGTTGTCTTTGGTAAAAGATCGTATACACGCAGGTTGGGTTAGCCCAAATAGCGTATACAGTATGAAGTATGATATTTGAAGTTGCTATTGGATCTGGTTGTTGTTGCAAGAGTTCTGTAGTCTGTTCTGTGTTCTGGTGACTGTGTTGTTGATAGGGTTTCAGTATTGGGTGATTCAAAGATTGATGATGCAGGTTGTATTTCAATGGTGATTGTTTTATGGATCCAGTATGAAAATGTATGAAACATGGTCCCTGGATGATTGTAGGCTGACACCTATGTACTGGTAAACATATTGGCCAGTACAAGAGCCACGGGGTTGTAGCTCCCTTCCAGGAGCAGCTGGAAAATGAGTGAATGTTGGAGCCTTCAGTAGGCCAGCGCCTACGTACTAGTAAATGGAACGGCTAGTACAAGAGCTAAGAAGGTTGTAGCCTTCTGCAATTAGAAGCTTGTGTACTGGTAAAGGACTGCACTAGTACATTGTAAAAGAGGTTTCTTATTAAAGGAAGATAGAAACAAATTGTAGCAGGTGGTTTTCACCCACATTGGGTTTACACCTTATACCATGGTGTTCATGTGTGCTTCTTATGTGTGATGATCTGTATTGTTTTACTACACCTGATTACTGATAATATGGTTAATAATGTTCTGATGCATTTACTGAAAATAAGCTAACTGAATCATAAGGTTACTGCATGTATGCTAGTTTCATTTAACACAGTCGCATATATACGTGGATATACTGAACTAAAGCCGCGTATATGAATTTGGGTATGAAAAATGAAAAGTATCTAATTTGATAATACTGATTCACCCCCCTTCTTAGTATTATTTCCAACGATTGGTATCAGAACAGGTCCTTTGGTAGAAGCTTGATCGCTTCAAGGAGATCCATAGAACAATGGGAAAGAAAGTGCGTCAAAAGAAGAAGACAGCTCAAAGGAACAATGACAGCCTGCTGGTGAGTGGAAGCAAGTATTCAGATCCTGAATCACCTCAAATTGAAGATGGACAAACAAATGAAGCATCAGATAAAATCACAAATCAAGAAGATCTACCTAGCAAAAGGGAGAGTGCTCTCAAAGAAGAAATTATCAGCTTAAAAGCTCAGTTGGAATGTGCTTTCAGAATTCGTCAAATGCTGCAGGTGCTGAATGAAGTACAAGAAAGTAAGATTCTCAAACTAAGGAAACAAGTGGAAGAAGGAAGAAAGTCTAAAGAAACTTTGAAGAAGCAATGTCTGGAAAAGGAAGAACAACATCAGGTTGAGGTAAATATCTTGAAAAGTAAATTAGAAGAAAAGGATAAACTATTGTGATTTCAAGATAGTACTGATATTTTGGATGATATTCTTAGTAGTGAACGGTCTCCTACTATCAAAATGGGTCTTGGTTTTCATGAATCTATTGAAGGTGAGACAAGGAACTCTAATGCAAAATCTGAAATCCCCAACAAGAAGTTGAGAGGTCAATCCCATCAGCAACCAAGGAAAGAAATTCCTCAAAGAAAACATTTTGCTCCTAATTATGGAAGTGATAGACGATTATTTCCTTCGATGAATAATGTTGAATGTTATGTATGTCATAATCATGGACATGTTGCAGCTAGATGCAGAAGTAGAATGGTTCAAGACCATCACACAGAAAGATCTTCACGTTTCAGGTACTTCAAAGGATACTGTTTTTCATGGAATATGTATGGTCACAAAGTTGTTGATTGCTATAGAAGGAATAAGAAACATATAAGATGTTATGCACGTAACAAGCTTGGACACATAGCAAAGGAATGTAGGAGAAGATTTTGGGCACCATACCAAAAGGAGAAAACATCATCACAGATGAAGATATGGATAAGAAAGGAAGTACAGCCAGAAAGAGGTAATATGGCAGAGTACACAGACATGACAGACTCAGAGGAAGCTGAAAATGTGGAACCTCTGTGTTCTAAATCTCATACGCATATTTCATGAAGACAATTCGTGTATATACACGAGTTAGACACTGCACAACTGCGTATATGATGTTCTGAAAGAAAGCAATAGTACAGAAGTCTGATATGGTTCAGTCACTATTTGATGATAGCATGGCACAGGTTAAGGGGGAGAGTATACTTAAATAATGCATTGTTGGCATTTTTGAGAAGTCTTTGCTGATCATGCTTATGTAGCTAAATGATACATCTTGCTACTTATTGTTTGTTGGTCAAAAGAATGGTATTGCAGGTTACAGGTCTGGATGCTAATGACAGATTCTTATGGTACAGATCATACATGGTAGATGTTGGTCTTGATTAGATTGTTGGCCTTTGTTTTATTACCCCACTATGCATGGCGTGGATGACGTAATGGTTCTTTTTGTTGATTCATGTATATGTACTTGGTTGTCATATGTAAACAATTGGTATATTGCCACTTAGTTGGATGGATGAGTTTAAAATTCCCACTTGGTTGGGAGAATGATGTATGTATAGAGTCACGTTATGCTTTTGTATACCTTGCATGTGCTCAGGGGGAGCATGGGCAATAGATGGAGATCAAAGAAGAGAATATCTTGGTCTGCCCTTTGCCCTTGATGTCAAAGGGGGAGAGTGACTTGCATAGAAAATTTTAGGGGCGAATGTTCGCCCTTTGGCGAAATTAAGGGGTTTTAAATTTTTACTGGGCGAATATTTTGTATCATAGTACATTTTTACAAATCACCTCAAATAGCCCACCTTTTATTAGGGGAGAGGGTAAAAAAGGTAAATTTAGCCCTTGAAATTAGGAGTTAGAACCTTCCATTCGCCCATTTTCAAGAATAGGTTTTATTTAAGTGAATCCATTCGCCCATTTTCAAGAATAGGTTTTATTTAAGTGAATCTTATTGGCCAAATACCATATTTATAAAAGAGGTATGGTGAATTAATAAAAATATAAATAAATGAAAAGTAGGGTAAATAAATAAAACATTTTTTATATTTACTCCATACGTCACCTTAAAAATATAATTAAAGTGGAGATATGGTAAATAAATAAAACGTCCTTTTATACTTACTCAAAAGGTATGGTAAATCAATAAAAATATAAATAAACTACACGTATGGTAAATAAATAAAACCTCTTTTTATATTTAGTCCATAACCCTAGTTCTATTTATGTAGCTCAAGAAAGAGGTTTTATTTAAGTTAATCCTATGGGCCAAATACCATATTTGTAAAAGAGGTATGGTAAATTAATAAAAATACAAATAAATGAGAGGTATAGTAAACAAATAAAACATTTTTTTATATTTACTCCATAAGTCACCTTATATTTACGAACACTCAAAAATGTATATTTAGGTAAAACCTATGGGCAAAATAATATGGGACAAATACCATGGACTAGATTGTTATTAATACCACGCAAAAAAATTATTAACCTTAATATTAGTATTAATAAAAATAAAAATGGCACATGGTATTGACCCATGGTATTCACCAAAATGGCACATGGTATTGACCCATGGTATTCACCTAGAATGTAGCCTATTTAAATGTGGGAATTAAACTAGCATAGATCCATCTTTACTTTATCTACTAACCCGAGTGAAAAAATATTTGATCCCTCTCAGGGCTGGATCAAGAGTAAAAATGGATGTTCTAATTTAATGTATGTTAAACATTTTAGCTTGGTTAAAATAAAAATCAACTATTAATTTTATTATTTTTTATAAATTTACTAATAGTAATTTTTAAGCTCCAGGTTTATGATAACCCATGGTAATACCAAGATCTTACAAGATTTTATAATTGAGTAAAATATTCGCCATAACTGGTGAGAGATTCGCCCAAAAATTATATATACATATTATATTATTGATAAAATCGCCTTCCATTTTTCCTATATAACATGAAGATTCGCCCATTTATTATACTTATAAATTTAGGGGGTGTTCTTAAAATTTTCCCTGGTGACTTGGTGCGGTTGTTGCCATCATGTCCAAAGGCGGAGATTGTTGGCATTATGATTCAAGTGTTGTCCTTGATGGAAACTCACTCAGAGGTATGATACAAGTGATGGCAACTCACTCAGAGGACAGATGATAGTGCAGCAGGTAAAGAGAGAGATATACGCAGGTTGACCATCATGAAAGTACATATATATGCGGGTTATCTGAGCAAAAGGCGCGTACACCTACACATGCAGGTTCGTAGAAGGAAAGGCACGTACATGTTGAAAACCATGGTTTTGGTCTGTGGTATTTGATCCATGGTATTTTGGTATTGGTCCATGGTATTTGGTTCGAAATGACGACCCCAGGTATTGGGTCCAAGGTATTGGTTCTACATGGTTTTGGACCATGGTATTGAGAGAAGCCTAAACCTATATAAGGAGAAGATCATTAGGCAAAGGTGAGAGTGTGAGCATGTGATGAATATCTGATGAAGTGTGAGATCTAGATGTTGGTTATGGGTTGGTGATGCCTTGCTTGATCTGAACCAAGGTTGTAGTCATGTGGAGGATGATGAACAATGGAACAGGATCGCAAGGCTTGGAATGATTATCTTTATATGGTTTGATTATGGATAGACTAGATCTATTGATGCATTTTTATTGTATAAATGTTATTATCTGGGTATGTTCTGATGTCTGAAATAGCTGCAAAGTTATGAGTTAGAATTTGTAGATCTGTACATGGGTTGTCTTTGGTAAAAGCACGTATACACGCAGGTTGGGTTCGCCCAAGTAGCGTATACAATATGAAGTATGATATTTGAAGTTGCCATTGGAGCTGGTTGTTGTTGCAAGAGTTTTGTAGTCTGTTCTATGTTCTGGTGACTATGTTGTTGACAGGGTTTCAGTATTGGGTGATTCAGAGATTGATGATGCAAGTTGTATTGCAATGGTGATTGTTCTATGGATCGAGTATGAAAATGTATGAAACATGGTCCTTGGATGATTGTCGACCGGCAGCTACGTACTGTTAAACATATTGGCCAGTACAAGAGCCAGGTGGTTGTAGCTCCCTTCCAGGAGCAGCTGGAAAATGAGTGAAGGTTGGAGCCTTCAGTAGGCCAGCGCCTACGTACTAGTAAATGGAACGGCTAGTACAAGAGCTAAGAAGGTTGTAGCCTTTTGTACGTAGAAGCCTGTGTACTGGTAAAGGAATGCACCAATACATTATAAAGAAGTTTCTTATTAAAGGAAGATAGAAAAAAATTGCAGTAGGTGGTTTTCACCCACATTGTGTTTCCACCTTATATCATGGTGTTCATGTGTGCTTCTTATGTGTGATGATTTGTATTGTTTTACTACACCTGATTACTGATAACATGGTTAATAATGTTCTGATGCATTTACTAAAGATAAGCTAACTGAATCATAAGATTACTTCATGTACGCTAGTTGCATTTAACACAGTCGTGTATATACGCGGATATACTGAACTGAAGCCGCGTATATGAATCTGAGTATGAAAAAAGAAAAGTATCTGATTTGATATTACTAATTCACCCCCCCCCCCCCCCCTCTCAATATTATTTCCAACACAAAGTGGTATGACCACACACTAGACATTAAAAAAACTACAAATCAAGCAAAATCAATTCACAAAAGACCAAAATCACAAACCAGCAACAAACAATATGACTCAATTCACATGGGTTCCCAATGCTTTCAAGGGAAACCTCAACGCGATCATTCTTCAAATTTTCATGGTAACCTCTTTTTCCATGCATTCCCATGTATCATATTTCCATAACCACGTATCTATCAATGTATAAATAAATATAAAAATATATTAGTTACCTTACCTTGTTGTGCCAAGCACGTTCGCTTGTGACTGCTCACACATGTTAGTCACATGTTCAAAAAATCAAGAGATCATGTGTACTAATTGAAATCAACCTTTACTAAGATTGTTAACCATGTCATAATTGATAGTCAACTCATAGTCATAAATTGTAAAACTACAACTAGCAATCACTTGCACTCAAGTACAACCATAATGTATCAGTTGTATCAACACATAATGTGTTAGTACAACCATCTAAAAATAAAATCATGCCTACAAGAAATACTATAAACACAAATTCATATCATTCAATTAATCAAATATTCAATCAACTTCTAAACATACCATTCTAGATAAAAAAAATTGACAAAATAATCAAACTCATACCTCAATATATCTTAGGGGAGGCTATCACATATAGGCAAGTCAGTCCATATTAATACGACACAACATAACAAGTATATCATCTCGTACCTGAGTGTCACAACCATAACCATCTACACAGACCAATCCATATAAACACAATACATATAACATCAATTTATTTATGCAATAGCCCTAATCATCAAGTAACTAACATATAACAACAAAAAGTTAACATATAGCATACTCATAAAAAAACATATAACATAATCATCAAGTTAACTATGATATAATAATCAACAATTTAACATATAACATACTTATCAATAGCATATAACATAATTGTAAAGTTAACTAACATAAAACAACAACAACAAGGCATATAGCAATATGTTACTATCATTCATGACTATTCGACACATGTGCATATGACCACACTGATTCACTAGCATCTACCATACACATAACTACAAAAACAATAAAATGAAAAACATGTATATAACTCTAATGCATATAAAGATACATTAACTAACATACCTACATGCCAAACATACAATACCTCTATGACGATATTCTCTTACCCCAAATTCTAGTGTTGCAACCTCACTCTAATAGTTTGTATCTCCTGCTCTATATCTACCAACACCTCAGCCTCAAAACATACCAACAACACCATAATGACCTAAAATGAATAAAATGACCCCATGGAAAACAAACTTATCCATGAAAATGCATGCATAACAACATATAGACAATGACATTTATAACAAATGCATAACCACCATGCACTCATCACGATCACATCCAACAAAGACACCATCAAGTTATACATGACATCACAATGGAAACCATGACCACCACCATGCAGACACAATAAGAGCATAGACCACAATCGCAATGACCTATATGCAACTGATAGGTACATATGATAACACATTCATCCAAGGAGACAAAAGCTAAACATTGCCCAAGGAGAATGGATTTATGCTTTGATACCATTCTATAACACCCTCCTCCCTCACTTACCCAAGCTTACCGGTCCACCGAGGTAAATATGTGACAAAGAGTTACTATGATATGATTCATCTCTCTAGGTGTATTTAAGGAAGAAACACTACTGAGCCAACACTTTACAGACCTCCCTTAGGTGCTATAAGACCCCTAGGAGCTAATGCACTACTCCAGGTGCCCGACCACTCATTTAAGCTAGCCTTTCAATGAATTAAACCCCCAGTCACTCCCATGACATGGTAATGCATGTGGATGGGATCCTCTAGTCCCTCTCACAATACCTACCAAGGAAGGACTGCAATCATTTTCAACTCACTATGTATGAGAGACTATGCATTTTAAGCCACTTTCTTAGGGCTAGTCTCCAAACCAGTGGTCGGAACATGATGAGACTTTCCGAGATAATAAATTACACCAAGATAAATCCTCTAGAAAAAAAATTGATAAAGGATATTACCTAATCAAGTTCAACCATGACAGTAATTTTTTCAAACATATCATAAATATTAAATTTATGGGTCACAACAACAAATTTGAGCATATGTGTCACATACTTATCTGATAATCACTAAGAATGATTGATGCCTTATCAGATTAGCTACATTATCATCTATTAGGTAAGAGATTCATTTTTCATTCACTTACTAGCCAAAACATGATGAGATCCATACATCACCACTGTCTTAAAACATGCTTGTAACAAACATAAATAACAAGGATGTAACAACCATAAAAACCATGTATAAACAAGTTTATTTACTGATAAAATACAAGAGGAAAGGTCTTATTAACTTATGCAAAAGGAAACTAGGTATGGGCTTTCCACGTACCACCTGACCATAAACATGGTTGAGCTAAATATATCATTTGGCCAATCACCCTAGGGATTCCAGAGGCCAAACCACCTCAACCCTTAACCACTGATTCCACCTCATGGTCAGACATCACTAACCATCACCAAATTGGTCTCTACCCAAGCTATCGAGGGCCCCCAAGCATTTGTTCCAACCACAATTCTAGGACTAGTAACTAAACCAATGACCGATGGTGGTCTCAAGAGTCTTTTACCAACCAAGGATCTAGGACTAGTAACTCAACCCACAACTGTTGTTGGGCTTAAGAAATTTTTTCCAACCAAGGTTCTAGGATTAGTAACTCAGCCCACCAAGATCTCGAGAGAATTTATCCAACTGGGGCTTGTAGGACGAGTAACTCAAAGCAAACTGTTACAAGTCTTCTAAAGTATTTGTCCAACCAAGGCTTCCACAACTAGTAAGTCAACCCAAGCTCTTACAAGGTTTCCATAGTATTTATCCAACCAAGGCTTCAAAGACTAGTAACTCAACCCTAGCTAGTATAGGGCTTCCAGAGCATTTTTCCAACAAAGGATTTTAGGAGTAGTAACTCAGGCAAAGTCATTACAGGGATTCCAGAGCGTTTGTCAAACCAAGGCTTCTAGGAACTAACAACTCAACCCACAACCAACGGAAGATGAAAACCAACTGAAAAATAAAGATAAAACACAGAACACCATGGCTATTCAGGAATTGGAAAGGTTAACCAAATCCACTATCAATCTATGCAATAGTCCATTCCAATGAAATATCATAACCAAATAACCACATGCATATGAAATGCATGTGAAAACTAGTAAGGAAATCACACATGCAACTTGGTACTTGCAAGAAAAACTTGTTGGTTTGTGTTATATTCTTTCCACGATAGGTGCTGCGGAGGGGTCACAAGGGGGGTGGTTCCCCCTCCGTTAGGGGGCATAAAGGGGTGTGGTAGCCCGCATACATCGGGTCTAGGGCAGCGCTTTAGGAAAGAAAAAACTTGGACGCTGTATTAGGTGGACCTACCTATGGTTCTGTGCATGGATTTCACACATGGTTTTGGGCATGATGGTTTTTTTTTCCATGGTATTTTGTAGATCCGGTCAAGAGAAATGTGGTTATGTTATAATACAGGGTTCATGGATTGGGGTTTATGGATGCTTCCATATGTATATATATGTATTGTAACATTGAAAGGAACCTAACGAAAAATCAATATGCTAGTCATGGTTTTGGGATCTAGGGGAAAATCTCCGTGTATATTTTTTTTATGTTTTATGCTCTCGTCATTGTTTATTTTCTATTTTTTATAATTTGTATGGGGGTAATTTAGGTATAGGGTTAACACCTACCTTTTCTATCAATGTTTTTTGGGCTTCAAGGGGACACCTTTGCTATGTAGGATTTTCTTCTCCAGCCTGGGGTAGACCTTGTTGACTGGGAGATTTGCGGAATTGATACTTGTGGTGAAAGAAGATGATGAACATTGGAAAGACAGAGATCTATAAATTTAATGGTCAGAGTTTTTATTTGTGGAAGCTCAAGATGGAGAATCTACAGGTGGATAAAGATCAGTGGATTGGTGTAGATCCAAGTAATAAACCAACAACAATGTCAGTGAAAGATTGGGCGAACTTGGATCAAAAGGAAAATAGCACAATACGATTGTGTGTCTAAGATTCATTATTGCTGAATGTATTAGGGGAAGACTCGATGAAATTTTTGAGGGAAAATTTAGGGATATTGTACCAATGTAAGTCTCTGGTGAATAAATTGTTCCTATAGAAAAAGATGTATAACCTGAGGATGAAATATGGAGACTCGATGACAGAGCATCTAAACACATTTAATACTATGGTAGGCCAGTTATTATCTTTTGATATTAAAATTTCTGATCAATATAAGTCCATTAGTTTGTTGTGTTCTCTACGAGAATTGTGGGATAGTCTCGTTGTTGCAATAAGTATAATGCAACTACCTTGTAGTTTGATGAAATAGTCTCATCCTTACTATCGGAGGAGATGAGACAAAACAATATGGAGGGTCAGAATGGTGATTCCTTATGTGTACAAGGATGGGCCCATAATAGAAACAAAAATATATCCTCGAGTGGGAGATCTAAATCTAAAGGGAGATTTATATTTCTAGGAAAACCTATAGAGGTGTGCCAGAAATGAGGAAAGGAAGGGCACTTCAAAAGGGGCTGCAAATCTAAAGGTCCTGAGAAAGGAAATAGATTTGATGATCCTCCTTCTACAAAGGTGAAAACTACCTCAGATGAAGGTTGGGATGTGTACTTGGATTCTTCTTCAAGCACACATGTAGATCATGAGGCAAGGTTGATTGACTCAGGTGAAACTTTTGACTTCACTCCCAATAGAGAGTGGTTCTGTGAGTATGAGAAACATGATGGTGGCGATTTCTTCATAAGGGATGACAAAAAGGCTATAATCATTGGTCACAAAAAAGTCAAGTTTAATTTTCAAGCAGGAAGGATTAGAACACTTTTCGTTGTTCTGCATATTCCTACATTGGCCAAAAATCTAATTTATGAAAGCAGGTTAGATGATTCAGGTGTAAAAATAGCATTTTAGAAAAATAACTGCAACATGGTTCGAGAAGCACTGGTGTTAATGCAGGAAGTATAAATTGGAACCCTATACAAGATTCAGGGTAGCGTTGTTATTGATGGGTGCAACAATTTTGTGGTTCCTGAAAGTGGAGAAGAAAATCTAGTGGTATTTGGGGAAAAGACCATGTTGTGGCATCAAAGGCTTGGACATATTAGGTAGAAGAGCCTTCGAATACTTCATGATATTGCTATGGTAGAATTTATGTCTAATTTCTCTTTGGATTTTGATTTATGTGAAAATTGTGTATATGGAAAGAAAAATCGGGTGAGTTTCCCCTCTGGTGTTAAGAGGATGAAACAAATATTAGATATTGTGCACAGTGATGTGTTTGTACCTGTGTTGGTTCCATCACTAGGAAATTATGTGTACTATTTATCATTTATATATGACTTCTCAAGGAATACATGGATATGCTTCCTCAGGAAGAAATTTGAAGTCTTTGGCACATTTAAAGAAATAAAGGCATTGGTGGAAAGTGTGATAGAGAGGAAAATAAATTTGCTGAGGACAGATAACGGTGGAGAGTTTTGAAAGAAGGAATTTGAAGGGTTTTGTAAGAAGTTTTCTATAGCATGGAAGAAGACTATTCCATACACACATGAGAAAAATGGAGTTGCAGAAAGAATAAACAAGAAGTTGATCAAAAGGGCAAGAAGCATGCTCAGTGGTGCCGAGTTAGGAGAATAATTCTGGATAGAGGTTGTGGATACTATATGTTACCTGGTCAACAGATCACCCTCATCATTGTTGGAAGATAAGACTACATAAGAGGTATGGACTGGTAATAAACCTTCTTTTTCATATCTAAGGGTATTTGGATATGATGGATATGTACATGTTCCAAAGGTGAAAAGGAAAAAGCTGGATAGTAAATCTGAAAAGTGAATCTTTATTGGGTATAAGGATGGTTTAAGATGTTATAAGATTGGGAATCAAGGAAGGTTGTGTGAATTAAAGATGTAGTGTTTAGAGAATCAAGGAAGGTTGTGTGAATTAAAGATGTAGTGAAAGGTGTTATTAAACATGAATTCGTACCAAAGGAACCTGAGAAGATAGAGTTTCAACTAAAGGAGGAAGAAACAAACTCTACAACAGAAGAGGAGTCATAAGGTGAAGAGCCACAAAATCTAGCTATGAGAAGATTAATTAGAGAAAGAAGGTAGCCAGAAAGGTATAGCCCATGTACTTTCTGTTCAATTTTTTCTTTATCTATTACTTGTGATGATCCTAAAACTCTAAGGGAAGTTGTAGATTCATAAAATGGAAAACTCTTGAAACAGGCCATGGTTGATGAAATGGCATATTTGCACAAAAATGAGGCTACAGATCTTGTGGAGTTATCAGCTGGATGGAAACCTGTTAGTAGCAAATCGGTGTTCAAGAAGAAGATGAATGCAGAAGGAAAGGTGGAGAAATACAAAGCTCGATTGGTAGCAAAAGGTTATTCCCGGGTGTCGGGAATTGATTTCAGTGATATTTTTTCTCTTATTTCCAAGGTAGCTTCTATTAGATTACTTTTATTTGTTGTTGTTGCTTTTGACTTTGAGGTATAATAGATGGATGTGAAGACAACATTTCTTCATGTTGATCTAGAAGAAGAGATCTACATGAAGCAACCTGAAGGATTTCTGGTGAATGGTAAGAAAGGACTGTTATGCAAGTTAAAAAAGTCTTTGTATGGGCTAAAATAGTCACCAAGGATGTGCTATCAAAAATTTGATACATTTATACGAGGATTTCGCTTCACCAGAAGAAAAGAAGATCATTGTGTGTATTTTAAATTAATTGTTGACTCTGTTATTTATCTTGTCTTGGTATGTGGATGATATGTTGTTTGTTGGAAATGAAAAAGAAATTATCCAGGATTTGAAGACCCAATTGTCGTCCAAATTTGAAATGAAAGATCATGGTGCTGCAAACTATATTTGGGCATGGAAATTGAACAATATTGGGTAAATATAAAGCTTTGGTTAACCTAGAGGAAGTATTTTGAGACAATACTATAGAGGTTGAATATGAAGGATAGTAAATCAATGAAGGTTCATATTTTTGTAGGTGTAAAGTTATCTGCTAGAAAATGTCCCAAAGCATAAGAAGAGGAAGAAGACATGTCTTGTGTTGCATATGCAACTGCAGTTGATAACCTGATGTATGAAATGGTCTATACTAGACCATACATTACACATGGAGTGGGAGTATTGAGAAGGTTTATGTGAAAACCAGGAAGGAGCATTAGACAACAATGAAGCGCATTTTCGGGTATTTGCATGGAATTAGTGATTATTGTTTGTCCTACCAAGGAATACTAAGATTGGACATAGTTTTGTGCATTCGTAGATTTTTTGATGTATACTAGGCTAGAGATGTGGATCAAAGAAGATCTACAAGTGGGTACATGATTAACCTATTTGGAGGTGTATTAAGTTGGACGAGTAAGAGACAATATGTAGCGGCACATTCAACTACAGAGGTAGAATACATGGCATCCACTCATGTAATTAAGGTAGTAGTTTGGATGCAGATATTGTGTTCAAGTATGGGGTTAGCTTAATGAGCTATAAGGATATATTGTGATAACCAAAGTCAAATTTTCTTGGCAAAGGACCCTGCTTATTATTCAAAGACAAAGCACATTGATGTCCATATCACTTTGTGAGGGATATGGTTGAGGAGAAAAAGGTGTTGCGGGTAATGGTGGACACTTTGAAGAATAACATAGATGCATTGACAAAGTTTGTGATCATTGAGAAGTTCTCTTGGTGTAGAGAAATAATGGGCATTGCAGGGCTCGATCAATGAATAAGCTCTGCCGTGGAAAGAAAACAACAAGTGGGAGAATGTTGGGTTGTGTTATATTATTTGCATGATGGGCACTACCGAGGGGTCATAGGGGGAGTGGTTGGCCCCCCTATGAGGGCATATCCAGGGGAGTAGTAGCCACCCTGTAGGGGCCTCAGGGTAGTGCCCAGGGAAAAAAATATATTTGGACCCTATATTAGGTGGGCAGACCTACCTATGGTTTTGTACATGGATTTCGCACATGGTTTTGGGCATGATGGTTTTTCTATCCATTTTATTTTCTAGATCCAGTAAAAGGGAACTATGGTTATGTTCTAATCAAGGGTTAATGGATTGGGGTTTATGGATGCTTCAACATGTATATATGAATTGTAACATTGAAAGGAACAAAATGAAAAATCAATATGGTAGTCCCAGTTTTTGGATTTAGGGGAAAATATCTATGTATATTTGTTTTATGTTTTATGCTCTCGGATTGTTTATTTTCTTTTTTTTTTGAGAATTCGTATGCATGTAATTTCTATACACAGTTAAAACCTACATTCAAAACCTGATGTAGATGTTGATCATGATGTAATATTACACTTTCCTACTCTTCATTTTCATTCTTTCTCCAAAACTCCAAGTATGCCACACTCCTCCTAAAGTGCTCCAAGAAAACTCTAAGTGTCAAAGAGCATGAGAGAAAGAGAATAAAGGGAGACCTACAAATCTGAAATGACAAAAGGTTACACTGAAAAAAAACTTTCCCGATTATCCTTACAAGCCTTTTTATCAATGAGGCCTCTATTTTCTTCAAATTACATTATTTTCCTTCATTTTACTCCTCACATGCATCCTATGACCTTTCACCTTACTTTTCTCCTAATTTCCATTATTTTCATAAATAAAATTCCAATTAATTCCTCATGCCTTTCTAAAGCCTTTTCAATTTCCTTTCTCGGTTTCCATAGCCATTAATAAACCAATGTGACACCCTACTAGGATTTTTTACCCACCATTCATCTTGGAATACGAGTCCCATTACCTCGGTGTTATATTTTTACATGATTTTTTAACCAGGGTTGTTACATGCAATCAATGGCTTTGTGCACAAATATGTTACAAACAAAACAATGACCATTGAAAGAACTTTTATACTTGAATGTAGGTTCTCCTGTTGTATTATTATAATACTACATGGAAATGTGCATTCTCCTCTTACAATTAGCCTCCACATGACCAAAATTGTGTCAATTGAAGCATTCGATCTCATCCATCAACGGGGCAAAGGAGTTTTGATTTCTCCTCTGAAAATTGCTACCTCCAACCATAGGAGAAAATGATATTTCTGATGTAAAATGTCCTTTTGGTTTTCAATTTTTCTGCTACTAGTGGATCACATTCTTTGCTACAGGCTTCTTTGGATTTACTTTGTCATTCTCTCTTGCATGAAACTTGTCTCACCCTTTTGAAAAATGTTTCCAAATTTGTTCACTCCAATGACGCTCTTCACTTTCTTCAATTGTTTGTTCTTTTGCTCAAGCTCTTTTTCAACTTGTCAATCACACCTTCAAGCCCTTCAACATAACCCTTCCTATATATTTTGTTGCTACAATTGACCACTTCTAATATTTTTTATTCATCCAACTATGTTCTCAAGGTAGTAATTTCTTCCTTGAGATTTTTCTCCTTTTGATCACAATCCTACAATTTCTTCGTATGCTCCTTGCATAAATTTGTTAGTCTACCAATTTAACTAGAAAATTATTCAATAATAACCATGGAAGATTCATATTGAGCCTTAAGAAGCACATAATTGTTATCATCATGTCTATTACTAACCAAATTTGAATCATTTTCATTTCAACTATCAAAAATATAACTCAAAAGTATATCGTTACAACTTATACCTTCAGATTTGTTGTCCTTATTCACAGCTGGTTCTAGTGGATATTATTTCTTCTTTTTGTTTCTCTTCTAAATATCTTCATCATTGTTTCTGGTGCGGTCTTAATATAGCATATGCAATTTTTCCCAAATTTCCTTGGGACATTTTAAATCTCCAATTTTCACCAAATCTACATTATGGATATTTTGGAAATAATTTTCCTTGCTTGAGTATTTTTCTTCCATATTTTAGATGTAGGTAGATGTCCATCATTTCCTTGACAAAACAATCTCGAAATGTTAGAACCACAAAGAAACAATTTATATTTCACATTTTTTTCCATGCTTTGAAATTTTAGCGACAAGAACCAATTTCGTTGGAGAACAAATTGTGGAAAAAATGGAAATTTATGACAAAATCTCCAAGATCCACTCTTCAGCAGTCACGCTGCAACCAAGCTCCCTCCTCTCATACAAATTGTTCAAAACCATATCACTAGAAAGAGGGGATTTGAATTAGTCGCGAGGAACTTTTAAATTTTTTCTTCAATTACATAATAGTTTACTCCATGCAGAAACTAAAGCACATAAGCAAAGGAGAATCAAACACAAGTAAAATTATGAAACTAATCACACAATAAACATAAGTGTTTCCAGTGGAAGACCCTCCTCCTGGGTCAAAAACCACCCTTATTGTTGTTTCTCTACTCAATATATTTTATAAATTGTTGAACAAATATCCATGCATCAACTTATGACTATAAGCTGAAAGACTCCACGAAATCACTATATACTTTGAAGCCTATCTACTTTTAGCTCATCCATGTGAGCCTTGTTTCCTATATTTTCATATTGGACTCCCAATTCACTCAATGTGAGTGCTAGAATAGCATAGCATCAAAGCACAATCGAATAGAAAAATTGCATCAAAATATGTAATAAAAAACTCCACACAAAATTCCCACACCAATTTCAAATAAATATCCTGAAACACTACTCTAATCCACGCATCGACACCCCACTCACTACATAATATAATGGATGAAATAAGCTTCAACTATTTTCTTTTACAACTGAATACTAATTCATAAAATTTTCATAGACAACTCACACAACTTTCAAGTTCTTCTGCAACATCACACTCACTCCACACCATGACTAGATGATCATTCATTCTAGAAATGAGGTTTCTTGAATATATGGATGAAATTATGTGCTCAACTTAATAATTATAAAGAACCACTGCACTCAACAATCATTTCCATATTCTTGATCTGATATGGATTCAAATTATTGACTCCATCAACGACTAATTCCACTTGTTTTTTTTTACATTTGCAACTTTAAACAACTTCTAGAAATCCCATGAACTTTTCCGACCATAAACTAAAAATTTTTGAAAATGAATATCGCCAGAATAAAAAAATTAGTGAATCAGAGTTGACACTATCTTAATGCAATAAGAACTTCATAGTTCCTCCCATAGGCATATCTCCATGCAACTCGAGATTTTTCGCCACTCGCACATTCTTGGCTCCATGCGACTAGGGCTAAGGATGAACAGAATTAATGGATCTTTAGTCCAAAACCTCTGCCAATTGATGAAACACCTTTTCAGCATCTGATCACTCCTCTAAACCTTTGTGACAAGTCTATAATTGATGCAATAGGATAAGAAGAATTCAGTGACATGCAAAACCTATTCTTCCAATCTCAACACTAAGACCAAGACCTCAAGCTCCTCAAGCAACAACCATAATTTTTCCAAATGTCTCCAACACCTGTAGAAGTATCTCTAAGTCCCACGGTAGTAACATCATGTCATCCAACTATCTGTAACATTGGTAGAAGCACATCCAACATATGTAGCCACAACTCAACACATGTAGAAACATATCCAATGTCTCCAAGATATATAGAGACATATGAAACACCTAGAGAAATGTTCCACTCACCTAGAACAAAAACATCTTCAATGAACACAACATGCCAACATAAATACAAGAAAAAATCTGGAATCCATCTCCAAATCACCCCCACTAGGTCTAGTCATAAGTATGTTGACGTCAATGCCAACTAACAAGACCATCAAGATGAACATCCATCACCAAGGAGAATCATAACCATGATTGTGTTAACAATGCCAACACTATAACGTGGGCACTTAGGAATATTTCTTAAATTAGATGTTGGAAAATGTGATTTCATAATACATTTTAATTCATCATTTTTAAAATTCATTTGAAATTATCATATATTTATGTACAACTGTTTTGAGACTCTAAGAATTATGGTGTAGGTGAGATTCCAACAAAAGAATCAAAGAATAAAAAAATGAAAACATGACACAACACAATTATGTTATAGCTCGAATGACATTTTCAAATCTAGCTTATATTTGTTTACATATTGTTAGATGATATTCTATGATGCAATTTCAAAATGGATGAATTTAAATATATCATGATGTGGGTAGTAAAATTGCATAACATATGTTATTCTTTGTTCTTGTGCATGTGAATGAAATAAGGTTCTTTATTAATATTTGTTATTTCATGTTTTCTACAATTGTTTTTAGAAAATGTGGTATTAAGTGTATCTAAAATTTCGAATAAAGCGATGAAGAGAAAATGAAAAACAAGGAATACACTAAGAATTCCTCCTTTAGTTGGTATGGTGATTATCTATCTATACGCACACACACACACACACACACACAACAATATATATATATATATATATATATATATTATATAATATATATATATAAACCCTTAGAAATGCTTACATTGATGGTTCTCATTGAATTTTAATAGAACGCTATATGACAATGCTTCAAATTATCATTTCGTTTGCTTTGTGCTAATAAATCTTTATTATTGTTTCTAGAACTTGTTCATTCGAAAGAAATAAAAATGTTACAACTACCATCTAGAAATAGAAATTCCTTTCAAATCAAATTGCATAGGTATAAAGAGTTGAACACCTATTTTAGAACATAGTATTAAAGTTCTGAAATATTGTTTGATAGAAACAACGAAAATATTGAGAGGTGGGGTGAATCAATATTGTAGAAATTTTAAGACTTTATTTTACTAATGTAGAAATATACGACACTAATAAGTACTTCATCAATAATTCATATTAGCATCGAAAGAATTAATACAAGAAACATAAAGTAGAACACATATATTCTTCGAACATATCTTCAAATTAATTAACAAAGGAATCTACTACTCCATGATTTATTAGCTAAAACTGAAAGGACATACAACCCCTAGTTTATCAGCTACCACTAAAATGATATCCAATCCCCAAATTTTTACCAACCACTATTTGAAGTAGCTAGAACCCCTGGTCTATAATATGATACTTCCCTGACCTCAATTATTCATCTTTCATTTGATTTTGAAGCTCAAATCATGATGGACACTTCCTTGCATATGCAAATAAATTTATCACTACAAACACTCACTAGAAACACCTTTAGCAATATTTAACCATTGATCAATTCATCATTACTCACCAACACAATAGACTACTTATATGAATTTTGATTCGGCTTATATTGAATTGATGACTAATATTTTTGGCTCTCTAATTTTAGTCATATTACACTTGAATTTAACATCTCACTAGTTTCGATATCATTAAGGTTTGGTTTCTCTATTTTTGTATTGTCCTCTTGATGTCCACAATAATTATTCTAACTTTCCTCCCATGTCTCTGCACGAAAACCTAAGTTAAACTTCTCAATTATGAAATTATGGAATTTTAACAAAATTTAGCAGAGGTTTCTCTAAATTTATCTAGCTCCAATTTTAGCCATTGTGCTAATTTTTCCTCTAAATAAGTTAACCCCTCCATCTAATCTAATAGTGTGTTTATGCCCTTGATTTAAAAACATTTTTGTTTTTCTAGTTTAGTTCCCAACCTCGAAATATGGTGCATAATGCCAAATATTCAAGTTGTCAACCTATACACCCAAAGTATTTTCCCGGGGTGATAAAAATGAAGACTATAAATTACTTTGGTAGTAGAGCAGTAAGTAAGAACTCTGGTACATATAACCACTAGTTGGGTCCATTGTTCGTAGGTGCCAAGACTTATACATTGTTTATAAACCTTCTACACCTATGGTCACAATGTCAGCATAGAACCTTGTCCTAGTCCCAAACCATACTTCCCAACATTTATTTTCTTGGAACACACTTGGTGAAGAACCCCTACATTATTATAGAGAATGTTTCTTTTGAGAGTTTCCTTTCTAGCCTTATTTCTGCTAAGGTTGATTTCTTCTTGGGTTACATGTCGCATGGGACCATGCCATTGACACATGCAATAATCATATTTTTGTTGGTATGACCTACCTTCATAAGCTAATCACACAAATCTCAAGATGAGCTTTCCAGCACATTATTCTCTCAATGGAAATATTATCATTAATTGCCATCAATTCTACTATTTCTTGGCTTCTATCTTCTTGGAGAATTTTGCCGATGCACCCTTCACTTTGTTATATGGAGGCTTCTTCTAAGAATACATGTCAGTAGGGACCACCTGTTGTTCAAGTTAAGAAATCATATCTCTATCAAGATGATGTGTCTAGCCACCTCAATGCCACCTATTGTAGTGGTTGCAACACCCTCCAAAATTTTGGCCTGCATCCAATTTCTGAGCCTTCCTTGGCTTTTTCCTTGATTTTTGCAAGCACTAGAGCTCATCCTCTAAGCCCATGTTGAGCCTTTGCACCCTCCTTTCTTAACCATTCATTGGACATATTTTTGCATGCTCGTCACAATGTGATGCTTACAGTCATGTTCTGGCCATGCACAAGGTTTGCCTTCATCTGTACAAGTTGTGTCCACTATCTAAACATTTTTCGTACTCACACATGAAGTTTTATGCACTATCACACAAGCTTCTTCATGGTCATTCAACGATTTATCATAGGTTTCCTTATTATCACTCACACCATCAACCAGTCACACTGAGTGTATGTTGTGTTGATGGTTCAAGGTTTCTTGTCATCAAGTCAAGTTGAGCATGTGTTTGGGAGGTCATGCATGTAGGAATTCACTCATTCACACATTTTGTCATTTTGTTGAAACTCTATTAGATCGAGCCTACTCCAACACTCAGACATCAGTTGAGCTGCATTACATAGTTTCAGCGATCAGTGATCGTGTACTACTACCCATAATTGCACAGGGCTTAAGGCTGCCGCCCAGCGGGTCTTCACTATGAAATACTGGAATAAACTCGACCAACTTCCACCCAGAACAACATAGAAGCTTTTGAGAAAGCAATCCCAATCTTTGTTATCCTCAATCACATCCACTAAGCCTCCAGCTGGTCAATCGGACAGTTTGACCGGGTAGTGACCACAGGCCTCACTCCCTAAGAAAATTACATAATAGCTACCAAGAATGCCCGGTTTCGCTGATTGAAGAAAATGAGGAGATATGTCGAACATAAAAAATGTGTCTTTCAATACACTACCCGAAAATATTGCGCAATTTTTCCATCTAGTCACCTAATCAACTGACCTAATCCTCACTCAGAAAACTATTCAATTTTCATGAGCAGTCTCCTAGCTACCCAAAATCCCGATCAACTGAGAAATTATGTAGGGATGTCTAGCAGGCCACCCTCCCAACTCTACACAGTTTTTTCCAGCAGCCTCCCACAACCCGCTGCCAGCTCCCTAGAAAAATTGCGCAATTTTTATGAGTAACCTCAAGCATCCCACTGCCATCTCCCCACAGAATTGTGCAATATTTGCTACCAGTCTCCGTTCGCTACCTGCACTATCTCCTTGAGAAAATTTCTCAAACATTCCCTCTAGCCGAGTCAGCTCCCATGGATAGTCATTGTCGATCTGGATTGCCCATATTAGCCTCTGAGTGACCTCTACAGAATTTTCATGATGAGTATTCGAAGCCCGTATCCCAGCTTGAAATCTTCCTTGTGCAGTTTTAGAGCTTTTTCATCTCTCCCAATTAGCTGCATTCGAAAGTGAACGAGAATGCATCATGGTAGACTAGGAGATTTCTAGATTTGATGTCGTCTTGTCATGACTAATTGCAGATACAAGTACATGGATGAGCCATGACATGATGATGAACATAACGAAGAAGAACCATATGCGAGGAGATTGTGTCACAAACAGATGAACAAGGAACAGATGTGAGGAGATTTGTTCGTGAATGGACAAACACACAGAACATGCAAAAGTACATGCAAAGGAGCAACATGCACATGCAACATCAAGTGAACATCAAGATCATCGAAGACTCCATACACCTTTCCATGTGGAGGTGATGCTATGATACACCAAGAGCACATCCATCACTCAACACCACTACAACTCGACATGCACACCACTAGCAACATGAACACACCAGCCCTATCGTGTCGAGTTATGTCATGAGTCATATCGGCCACATCACTACTTGTGGGGAAAATTGTTGTAACCAATGTAATTTAACATGGAATTCCAAGAGACCGACATGTAAATATGAATATTCATGTAAAGTTGAAGAATCATGTGAGTCAAACAGTCATCAGTGAAGTGGAATAGTCACAAGGACTAGTTTTACCCTTGGATATAAATAACCCTCATTTGTAAATGAAAGAGACTTTTATCTTTAGCTCCTCCCACATAGCCTTGAGAGTCTATAGTATTTTCTTTGACGAGTGAGAAATGGCTCCAGTGCCTTGCTATTGGGGTTAGTGATGTGTGGTGTACCGATGTGTCTTAGAAATTTCGCTTAATTCAAAAGCCTTGTAAGAGGCCAACACGTTTTCACACATATATTGTATTTATTTGTAAGAATATTCCTTGGATACTTGTAATTCCTATTGTTTTAACCTATGTTAAAACAATTGAACTATTTCGGTTGTTCGAAGACATATGCTTATGAAAATGTGTTGTATAAGTTTTTAGTTTTGTCTTGCCCATGTGGGCTATCCCACTGGACAAACGACAAAACCATTCCCAAAACTAATTATAAGGATCATCACACTCATGTGGACTACTCCGTTGGGTGTTTTACATGCTTTCCATTCACTATGTGTTTGTTACCGCCGCATCCATGTGGACTACTTCATCGGAAGTTGTGCATGTCCAGTTGTGTTGTGTGTCTCTGATAGAGTTGACACTATTCCCCTTTGACTTGAGAGTCACTTCCACCCTCTCCCTCTACAGTGAAAGAAACTTGACACAAGTAACACTAGGCAATCACCAGGCGCGTGAACCTCATTGTTCAAAGACAAAGCAAATGAATCTCATGCAGTGACAAGTAAGAGCTAAGGAAAACCTTTAAAATAATGGAAATCGAGGCATTGTACCAGATGAGACTCCTACACCAAATGGTTTGAGATCTAGTTGGGACTTCATAATGGGGAGATCCTTTAAATCTTGGTGGGTCCAACACTGTCAACATTTATGGCACTAGAAGGAGGGCTGACAGTTGTTTAAGACAAAACATCCTCTCAGTGCCATGCATCAATCATCTAGTCAAGGTAGTAATTCCCACTCGCTCTCACCTGCGTGCGACTCTGAAGTTTGTTACTGCTCACTTCCCAGATGTGAACAGCAAATTTTGTATTAGCACCTATTCTCTGTCCATCCCATCACTCCTCTGCTCACGCAAGTAGTCTGACTGATCCGATGAATACAACATCTTCCATACGCATCAAGCAGTCCAAAAGCCACCCCCACATGAGTTGTTGTATCATGAGTGGAAGAAGCATTTCTTGCCACAGTCAAAGGTATGCGAAAGTTGTTGAGAATGGAGAGGAACCTCCAGTATTCCAATAGGGAGAAGGAGACACCCTTGTGACCTTGGGCTCAAATTCTGGTACAAGAGGCAAAGAGGAAGTTAGGGAAGGAGGTGGAGGCGAAGAAAAACAAATAGACTAAAAGCAAAAACTGTCAGATTCTGAAGAAGAGGAGGAGGACAAAGAAGAAGAATACATGGCTAGCCAAAACTTGGAATGGATGACTCATGGACCATTATCTCTGCTGAGTGCTTTTCATAGGATTCCAAAGCATTCAGAGAGAATGATCACAAGTGATGACCCTAACAGAGGAGTGAAGGTAAAAGATCACTTGGACAAATTCTACCTACAACTACAAACACTCGAGGTATGGTACAGTGAAGTTTCATGCAGACTATTCCCATGTACCTTGGATGGTTTTGCAACAGTATGGTATCACAACCTTCCTATCAACTCCATTAATAAATGGGGTATGTTCAAACATGTTTATGGAAAAATTTGTTGATGACAAGACCCTAGCCATGTTTCTCAAATAGTTGGGTAGCACAAAAATGGAGGTAAAATAAAATGTGAAGGATTTCAATCAGTTATTTCTTCACATATTGAACAAGTTTGCAGTACACATGAAATCTCATGACTCTATCACTATCGATCACTACACGTCTGCACTGCCAACAAGCATTGTGCAATTCATTAACTGAGCTGTGAAACCAACATTACTAGAAAACTCCAAAGAGGAAATCATTGTAGAAAAGGACCTGCGCACGATTGGAGTCATCAAGGACGACGAATCGTGAAGGACTCCAGAGATGTGAGCAAGAAGCCCCAAGCTTCGGAAAGCAAGGGTAAAGAAAAGGAAGCAAGTGATAATGAAACCTTTACTCATCTTATCAAGAACTTGAAAACATAAGTGTCTTAGTTCAAACAACAAACAATCGACACATTTGCGAGTAGCCGACCTCCCAGAAAAAGACAAGGAAGCATGTCATCAAGTAGAAATCACTTCCCATATAAAAATGCATAGAGCTCCATCTCAGTGTTCTAGTTATAGTGCACAAACAATGATTTTTTCTCATTTCATGAAGATAAGCACCAAGAATAGTCTTGATTGGACTGGAAATGAGTTGTAGGCTAAGTATATGACCATATGCCAAATGTAGTGATAAGATCCCAGGGCTAATCGGGTGACATAGACGATGACGAATATGATCCACCTCACAAGACATCAAGCACTAGGCAAGTTATCAACATGTATCAGTGCAAGTGAGCAACGCACAGGACAAACATCGAGAAGTAGCCACAAAAGAAAAATGGTGTATACAATATCGAAAATCAAGGGGCTCACCTTAAATTTTGGAAAATGGTAAAAATTCTTGAGCTGCTAAGGAAGGTCGATCCACAAGCCATCCAAAAGAAGAAAACACAAAGCAAGCCATGGAAGACAATGGTGGACAAGAGTACATCCATGAGCAGTAAACTGCAGAACACTCCACGGATAACAGGAACATCAATATCATCAAGGACATATCGGTGTGTCTACTCGCTTTGGATTACAATATAATGAAATACATGAAGATAAATCATGCAAACATCAGTTTGTTCGAGTTGGCTAAGATTCATAGTCAATGGGATATCCTATTGCATGCACTAGGGAAGACATCTACAAACAACGCAACCTCTACCATCAAGGGAGCAAGGACATCTCCTAGTTCACTCAAAACTCTCTTAAACACACTTTGGATGCAAGAATCAAACTTTGTTTTCCCTCCATTTTGTCTCTAATTTAAGTCATTAATTGTAATGTTCACAAATGTTTGGTTAACTCTCGCATGTCAGCAAACAACATGCCACTCTCGATTGCAAAGAATATCAATGTGCAATGGAGCAAGACATTTGTACAGATCATCCAATTCGATATTACATGCATACCATCCATTTGTGAACTTTGATATGTGATCATCCAACTATCTCATGATGGTCGATTTCACCAGTGCATAAACATTGTTGTTGTGGACATACCAGAAGCATATGGCTTACTACTCATCATAGACTAGTTTAGCAAGTTGAATGGATATTTTGCTACAGATTGGTCACACTTGTGGCTTTCGTATGAAGGAAAAAACAACCAAATCTAGGTGTTATCTGAGAGATACATGAGGCATAACATCACTCCCATCAATGGCGAGAATGAACGTTCGCCTTCGCAGAGCTCATCTTTGGCAACTGCCTCTTCGAAACAATGTTGGGATATTACCTTGCAGAACCAACTCCAACCCCATTACACATGCAATTGGGTCCCCTTCCCTTCCCAACTGATGGAAATGAAACTTCTACAACACATTGTAACACTAGTAGTAGTAGAAGTAGCAGTAGCAGTACTAGTGGTTGTAGCAGTAGCAGTAGTATAAGCACATCGAACAGTCCATGGATATATGAGTTATGGACCATGTACTTTGACAAATCAAAGACATAGGATGGATCTGGAGTGGGGTGTGTCTTGATTGACGCAAAAGATATGAAACATTTGATGTCAAATCGCTTGGAGTTAGAGTGAATGAACACCATTGTTGAATACGAAGCACTCATGTTGGGCTTTCAAAAGGGAATTAGACTCAACGTGGTTGCACTCAATGTGGTATGTGATTCAGAAAGAGTGGTACGATAGGTACATAACACCATATAATTTTTATCACCTCACCTAAGAAGTTACCAGCAAGAGGTATGGTGATTGATCTCTAACTTCCAAGCATTTAATATCACTCTTGTGACAAAAATGTGTAATGAAGTTGCCAATGCATTAGCAACCACAACTTCTAGGATGTCACTGCTTAGGGATAGATTTAATATTGAAATTTTGTATAAGTCATCTATCCTTGATAACATAACAAATTTACATGTTTTTGATGATGATCAACAGATACTACATTTCATGACCAATGATATGTCTTCAAAGACGCAACGGTTGACAAAGATGAGCATGAGGAGTCTCTGCGAGTTGGGACTGATGAAAAGAAAGGAAAAGTCATCCCTAAGGGTGTGGTATCTTTGGAAAATCTCAATAACTTGCAAAACCACTTTCACGGGCCAGGCAACAAAAAAAACTAACATCTACACCATCATGCACAAAAAGATAAACCTAGGAAAAAAGAAAGATCTAGGGTTCATCAATCTCGGTACATGTTGCATGTAGTTGGAGCGACAAGACTTTGTTCACTTGTTCAAATGGTACTAGGATGTGTTCGTGTGGAAATATGATGTTCTAAAAACTTATGACATGTGTACCATCGAACATGTCATTCCAATCGAGGAAGGCATTAAGTTGTTTCAGGAAAAGCTAAGGAAAGTCCATCTGTCATTTGAACCCCTTATACAGAAAAATCTGACCAAGTTGTTAAATGCATGGATCATATATAGAGTTCATCATTCCACATGGGTTTCCAACCCTATTCCTATACGAAAGAAATCTGGGGAGATCTACTTGTGTGTTGATTTTGAAACTTGAATCACACCTCAAATAGAGAGAATTACTCTGTGCCATCTATGGAGCATATTTTCTAGATAGTATCTGGGGCATACATGTTTTCCATACTTGACGATTTTTAGGATATAATCAGGTCCTGGTAACGGAACTTGATCGACTCAAAACTGCCTTCTTTACAAAGTGGGGTACGTTCACATACAAATGAATGTCATTTGGGCTTCTGAATGCAGGAGAAACCTTTTAGCACAACATGGATATTGCTTTCTGTGGACTCATCGGAGAGAGCACATAGGTATACCTCGATGACCTGACAATGTTTTCTAGAAAACGGTCATAAAACATATGCCACCTGAAGAAAATATTTGAGTGATGTGGAAAATACTAAATTTCCTTGAATCCAAAAAAGAGAATATTTGCAGTGTCTGAGGGGAACCTCCTTGGGCACATCATTGTCAGAAGCGTTATCAAGGTTGATTTGGACTAGGTCTAGACCATCACTCACCTAGAAAACAAGAAAGCAATGCAATCCTTCCTGCGAAAGATAAACTTCCTCTGAAAGTTCATCTCAGACTATGCACGAATAGTAAAACCAATGCAAGACATGATCAAGAAGGATTCAGTATACAACTGGGGCAGGAGGGAAAAGAATGCATTCACCCATATCAAGAAGGCTATATGAGAAGCACCTGCACTTTACAACCCACATTTCAAAAAATATTTATTACTATACACGTTCATGTCCGACAACTCTCTTGTCGTAGTACCCACTCAAAAGGACGAGTTGAACGACAAACATCCCATCTTCTTCATGAGCGCAATCATGAACGGACCCAAACTCAACTACCTCAATGTTGAAAAAAAATCACATGTAGTATACAAGGTAGTGAAACACTTTAGACCCTACTTTCTAAAGAATCATTGCATATTATATGTGCCTCACCAAAAATACAGTCACTGCTCATACAACAAGAGTTTGGTGAATGACGTGAAAACTCGATGACACGCTTGGAAAAACATGATCTTGACATCAATCTAGTTCACATTATTAGGGGTCATGGTCTTTGCAGAATCACAACTGAGGTTGTCCATGCATAGGAGGAGGAAGAAGATCTCATTTGTTGGGAGCAGGTAATTGAGTTGTATGATGTAGAGCTAGCACCACCCACTGCATGTGGAAAGTCTTGGTACAAAGATGTTCACGAGTAGCTTGAGCATGGGGCCATACCCTCTCACTTCTCCATGAGACAGAAGAGGGCACTTCACCTTAAAGATTTAGTCTATCATTAGGTGCACGGAGTGCTTCATAGAAAGCACAATAACAAAATCTTGCTCAGGTGATTGGAGGCACATGAATGATAGAAGGTTTTTCATGATCTGCATGATGGACCAGCCAGGGTCAACTTTACAGGAAACACCACTGCACTTAGAGTTATGCTAGATGGTTTCTACTAGCCCACATTGTTCAAGGATGTACATGGCTACAACCGTAAGTTCCTAGTTTATCAGTGATGCGCCAACAGTATAGGGAGATCAACAACCCTGCCACACCCTATTGTAGTGATTGAACCATTCCAACAATGGGGCTTCAACATCATCGAGGAAATTTTCCCACATTCGTCAAGTCACTCAAAATAACACCACTACATCTTGGCAATAATTGATTACTTCATGCAATGCATAGAAGCAATTACAGTCAAGCAAGTGAACAATTAGGAAGTCATCATCTTCCTCCAAAAGAACATCATCTCACATTTTGGCGTTTTGGTATCACGTGTGTTTCACAATGAAACTTACTTTTCATCTTTGAAGCTTTATGATTTTGCATTGCAATATGGTATCGTGCTGAAACATTCATCTAACTACTACTCGTAGGGAAATGGTCTCACATAATCCATGAACAAAAACCTTATCCACATAATCAAAAAGACCATTTACTATGAGCAATGTAGCTAGCATTCTGCCTCGACGAATGCATTATGGAATGAATGTGTAACACCCAAGCCCTCTCTGAGTACTTCGCCATACTCCCTGGTATATGGGAAAGAAGCCATCCTACCACCCAACATATACTTGCCTGTGCTTTAGTTGTCCTAAGAATCCCAAGGCAAGCCTTCTGTGCTAGTTCTTAGTAGGACGGATACAGTTCACAAACTATAGGAAGAATGGATGAAAGAGAAAGAAAAGTTTACACTCCACCATAGCCATATCAAGAGATGGTTTGATAAAAAGTTTGCAGGGAAAGCTAACTTCGACGTTGGTGACTTAGTCTTGAAGTGAGACAAATCCCAAGAAGACAAAGGCAAGCATACGACATTCTAGTCCTTGTGGATTAGTCCGTATAGTGTACATGAGAAGCTTGAACCATACACATACCATATAAAATCACTTGACGGTAGGATTGACAACCTACCTGTCAACGACCAAGTTCTCAAACATTATTTTGAGTAAGTCGAGGTTGCACCCAGCACCATGTACATAGTTTATTTACTACTTATTCTTTTTCTTTTTCACTTTTATTACTATTTTTGTTTCATTTTATTTTGTTGTTTTAGTATCCTGATATTTTTTTTTTTGTAAATTAGTGTTTCCCTTTACTGATTTCTACCTTTTGAATGAATATGTGGATAAGATCTAAAGGGCCTTGTGACACTGCAGCACTTGGCCTGTCCTACATCCACATTCTTTATGCCTGGTTGCAACCTTTGGCCAATGAAGTATTGATGGAAACTATGAGTCATCTGCAAGGGAAGCATGGATCCAACCATGAACTTGTGTCCAGAATGGGAAACCCCATGCTTGCACTCAACCTTTTGCTCTTTGTCTTCAAGATCATCAAACTAATAGAAATGGAAAAGGAAAAAATCTAAATGAGCAAACCTATGTCAGAGGTCTTACATCCTTCTTTGAAGGACCAACCTCCTCTTCTCTCAATAATTTGGGATCCCTCTTCCACCAAAAAAATAAGTTTGTGCCTATGCACAGTCCTCTTTTAAAAGAAATACAAAGGTGAAAGAAGAGAAATGTTCCCTGACAAAGAGGTGAAGAATGTAACTCCACTAGGATACTCACTAGGCTCACCGGAAGCAGAGAAATGCATGTGTTCCTATGTGACTCCATTGGCGTACTGTCCAGGCCTCCTCGTAGTAGAGAAACACCAGAGATGAAAACTTATAATCTGAAAATTTTTAATTCACGAGCCAAATTACCCTTCCCGATTTTGAAACAATGTGATCAATTTGAAACTTTTGTTGTGTCCGACTGAGTTTGTGAAAGCTAAACCATGTATTTCCATGAGGTAAATGGGGAGGTGAAGTAACCCACACAATATTTCAATACTCCTTGAAAAACCAAGGCACTGTGTTATCGATGGACCAAAAATGAGAAGTTGCAATTCAACCAGTGTGTCACCATGTTTTATAGGGGCTAAAAAACCCTCCAAAATTTTAGCGTGCATCTCATTTCAAAAACTTCAATGGATTTTTCCTTGATTTTTGGTAGCACTTGGGCTCATCCCGTGAGCCCATGTCAAGTCTTTGCACCCTCCTCTCTTGACCATTCATTGAACATATTTTTGCATGTTGGTCACAATGTCATGTTTGTAGTCATGTTCTAGCCATGCAGAAGGTCTACTTTCATGTGTGAAAGTTGTGTCAACTATCTAAACATCCGTCACACTCACACACGAAGTTGTATGCACTGTCGTGCAAGTGTCGTTGTGTGCATTCAACAATCTATCAGAAGTGCCATGCTTTTCACTCACACTCTCAGTTAGTCACACTGAGTGTATGTTGTCTTGATGGTGCGAGGTGTCTTGTCATCAAGTCATGTTGAGTGCATATTCGTGAGGTCACACATGTATGAAGTCACTCGTTCACACACTTGGTAATTTTTTAGAAACTCTATCTACCAGACCATCCTCTAACACCCGGACATCTGCTCAGGTGCATTGGATAGTTTGAGCTCTTAGAGATCATATACTATTGCCCAAAATTTCATAAGGCTTGAGGCTTTATCCAAGGCAGTCTACACTACACAATCCTTGAATCAAGACAACCAAATGTCACCCTGAACAATGCAAAAGGTTCCCAACATTCCATCTCAATCTGCGCTACCTGCGAGCACATCAATCAAGCTTCCAAATGGTCAACTAGAGAGTTTGGCCGGGCAGTGACCCCAAGCCTCACTCCCCCAAAAAATTTCGTAGAAGTTGCCAAGCATGCTCGCTTCCAAAGACAAAGGAAACTGAGTACAAATGTTGGACAAGCAACCTATGTCCGTCACTACCCTAAAAATTGCTATTAATCTGTATTTTTCATCTCAGTCTCTCAGTGACCTCTATGAAATTTAATTAACAATGCCTGGAGCCCGTATCTCAACTTGAAATCTTCCTTGCATAGTTTTAGTGCCTTGTCCTCTCTCCCACTCACCTGCATTTGAAGGAAAACGACAATGCTTCATGGTAGACTAGGATGTTTATGGATTTGATGTCATGTTATCATGAGTGATTGCAGATACAAGTACATGGATGAGACATGAAATGACAACGAACGGGATGAACAAGGAGTGCATGTGAGGAAATATTTCGAGAATGGATGGACAAGGAATGAATACAAGGAGATTGCTTCACAAGAAGGCAAACACATAAAACATGCCAAAGTATAAGGGAAGGAGTGACGTGCACATGAATTAGACAACATGAGTGCAATGGAGTAGTCCACATGAGTGAAATGGACTACTCCAAGGAGTGACGTGCACGTGGATTAGACCACATGGATCCATTCACTATGTGTTTGTGACTTCTGCATCCATGTGGTCTAATCCACCGAAGGCTACACATGTCATGTTGTGTTGTGTGTCTCTGGCAGAGTTGGGACTATTCCCTTTCGACTTGAGACTCACTTCCTTACTCTCCCTCTACGATGAAAGAACCTTGACACAAGTAATACTAAGCACTCACCAGGCATGCGTACTCAATGTTCGAAGACAAAGTAGAGCACTGTCATGTGCTGACAAGTAATAGCTAAGTAAAACCTTTAATATAATGGCAATCGAGCCATCGTACCGGATGGGACTCCCACACAAAATGGTGTGAGGTATAGTTGGGACTTCATGCAAGATATATCCCTGAAATGTTGGCGGGTCTAGCAGCATCAACACCACAATATCCTGGAACTTATTTGTCATAACTTTCCACCTATGTTCTTTTAGAAAAAGTTTCAAAAAATTACTCTTAAGAAATATTTCTTCAAGGTTGATGTGGTCTTGCCATGATTATGCCACCTGTATCTTCCAACTATCTACCACATGTGAAATTATGCCACATGTCATTCTCTTATTGATCCAATTCATGATGATATCATACCACCATCATGCCTTCTTTGACCATTCAAATCATGTAAAGTGTATCATCTGAATAGGTCAATTTTGCAATAGAAAGATGGTGTTAGGCCTTAGTTTTTCTCTAAATTTCTTTGTAAATGTAAAAACCATCAAGTTCCAACTTGTTTTGTTAACTTGCTTCAAATCTTGGGCTACATAAATTAGCAAGAACTCAAGTTGTATTTTAGAGAAATATTCAAGGGGTTTATTATGATATTTCCCTTCTGGGGCCCTTTTCTTACCTAGAACCATTCTCAACAAAAAATAATCATGTGAATATTCCATTTCTTTTAAGGTCACTACTTTCCGAGGTTCCGAGATTTGAGGTGAGTTGCCTGCCACATACTCCAAACATTGTTCCTCTTGAGATTTTATCGGTTCATAGAGCTGATGCATAGACATATGTTGATGGGATCTTTCCACTAACTATGTTGTGGCGCATCCAAATTTGACTTTTAACTTCATAACATATTTTGTGAATAAATTTTTATTGAGGAGGTGTCTTTGAGACTTCAATATATTGTTGGAATGATCTTTTCAAGCTATATCCATTTAGATATGTTCCAAGAGCTACTAATATGATAGTTTGAACTAAAAATGGACTCAAGGTTACTGTACCCATTATTGCATTTGCCATCACATTATTTTCCTTTGTCATTAACGACAACATTTTTCTAACACCATTATCTAAGACATAAAACATCATGCCTACTTATTTATTTGCAATGACTAGGTAGAAATTTAGATAAAATACAAGTTGATAAACTTAATTCTAGATTACTTGTATTGAGGAGAGTATATTTAAATGAGTTGGAAGAGAGAAATGTGTTTCAAAACTATTGCAAAATTTTAAAAGCCTTGGAAATTTGAAGGTCAGATAATGAAACTTCCAAATCAAAGTGATGAAATTCATGACAAGTTTAATAAACATACTTTATTTCTTAAATAGTTAACTAGAAAGGCGGATGTTCAATTTCATAAAAAATCCCAGTTTTCTTTTAGTTAATCAAAATTTTTAGGAATGAATAGTTTGGTAACAACATTTCTATAACTTATATAAATTTTCTCATTTATTCAATTCTATGAAAAAGTATTTTCCATCATTTTTTTCTAATTCATCAAAAGTGTATAAGTAAGATATGATCTTACATTTCTACAATATTAATATATCTATATATGGGAACATATAATATTTGTGTGCTTGATAATTATTGAAGTTAATGAACTTTATGTATACCTTCAACGATATTTATTTTCTCTAGTCTATTTATTTAAGTAATTTTATGATATCTACCAAGATATATAATTAAGATAAGTGGTGAAAGTAGTTTATGCTTAATTTTTTCAAGGATTTTATGAGAAGATTATGTTATAATTTCTCTATTTTGAGGATTTGTAATTAATTTATAATTTGTTTTAATCGCTAATAGAGCATAAATTACATCTCAAGATCATCTACGTTCTAAAGGATTTCTAAATATGTGGAGGAATCATCTTCCACTACATTTTCAACTTCATGGTTCTTCCCAATCTTTTGGGTTATTCAAACCATACTTTCTTTGTAATGATTCATTTCATGTGGTATACATGGTTAGCTTCCATAGTATCCTACACTTTGAAGGGGAATTGCATGATATAATATTCCATGTGATCACTTCCATTTTATTTTTTTGATTGAGAGTTGAAATAGTTACCCATGAGACCTACTCTTTCTTTGGATTCTATCCAAGTCACACCTGTCTTCACCAATTTCTGCTAAGATTATTTTCTCCCTTGTCTCTTTTTATGAATATCCATTTTCTTCTAAATATTTTATCAACTTCCATTTTCTTCTAAGGTATGAGGAGGTTAGTTTTTATATTGTTTTCGTCCCCTTCTCCTTAATTTTTTCTAAGGTCATTCTGCATTTCCTTAGCTAATTCACCACAATATTACATAGTTATATGTCACCTTACACATCCACTAGACCTTCAATGTCATATTTCAAGTCTTCCTAATCCATATTTTGGGTCGTATTTTCTTTATTGAATGTGGGATTAGGGTCTACTATCGAGCTATTTCTACCTTTTCATGGCCGAGTGTTTCACTAAGCTCTATAGGATCAATTCTTATCCTCTTTAGATGCTCTAGCTCTTGGTCTTGTAAATCCAATTTGTGTAGATCTAGATGCATGGAATTTGATCCACTTAGCTCTACTTCCCAAGCCTTTCGTATTGTATCTGAGCTACTAGAATTTCCTTTAACTTCTTGGATTGTTTCTTTTTTTCCTTTCTTGTTGTTTTCCTTTCCTTGATACCATCTCAGAACATTCCTTGTCTAGTGGGTCATTAGCATTCTTTCTAGTTCTTTTCAGACTTTTTTGACAACCATGGAACAATTGTGCATGGATTTGTGTACATGAAAATGAAATTTATTCATATTATAAATTCTAGATCCACTCAGTGTCTCTCGGGCTACATATCTTGATGAGATCTGAAGGTGTATCTTGGAGAAAAATCTAATGGATTTCTTCTGATATCACCACTCTAGGGTCCCTTATCTCTGATGTTTGGGGTTACTCCTTCACCTTGTCACTCAGAACCTTTAGAGAAGGGTTTCTTTCAAGGAACCTTTTCTTGTCAAGAACCATTCTCTGCAAAGACTAATCTATGCATATTCCATCTCTTCTCTGGTACTTTCCCTTCGAGGTTCAGAGGTTCAAGTTGATTTATCTACCACACCCTCCTGCGCTGTCCCTCCTGAGATTTTATTGGTCCATGTGGTCCACACATATGCATGTATGGTTTTCATCTATACAATGACTGTGTTGTGGGGCCTCTAACTTTGACTTTTAACTTCATAACTTTTATTGTCAATAACTTTCAAATGAGGAAGTTTTTTTTAGACTTAAATATACCAATAAAAAGATGTTTTTGAACTTTATCTGTCTAAGTAGTTTCCAAGAAATAGTAATATGTTCTTCTAAAGTGAAAATGGATTCAAAGTTATTGTACACATTATTTCATTTTCCATCATCTTTTTTTTTTCCTTTTTCATTAACGACAACATTTTACTAATGCCATTGCATAAGATGCAAGACAACATGATGAGTACTTCTTTATTTGCAACAAATATGTTAAAGGTTAGATAAAATACCACTTGATCAACAAAATCCTAGATTACTTGAATTAAGGAGAGTATATTTAAATGAGTTGGAAGAGAGAAAAAGTGATTTCAAACCTATTGCGGAATTTTAAAAATCTTCAAAAGTTGAATCTAAGATAACAAATCTTGGAAATCAATGTGATGAAATTAATGACAAGTTCAACAACTATTCCTTATGTTTTAAATATTTCAGTATAAAGGTGGATGTTTAATTTTCTATAAAAGACCACATTCCTTATACTGAATCAACACCTTTATGAATGAGTAGATTTATAACAACATTTTTAT
>APFE031730973.1:4098-24553 GCA_000404065.3 Pinus taeda | reverse complement strand
TGAGTCATATAATATTCCATGTGATCATTTCCATTTTAAATTTTAGGCTAAGAGTGGAAATAGTTACCTATGACACGTATGCTTTGTTTGGAATCTATCAAAAGCATGACTGCCTCCACCAATTTCTGCTAAGATGATTTTCTCACTTGTCTCTTCTTCTTAATTTCCATTTTCTTCTAAGGATTTTTATCAATTTTTATTTTCTTCTAAGATTTGAGGTTACTTTCAATATTTTGCTTTTCCCCTTCCCCTTGCCTTTTGATACACTGAATGTGCACTTTTGAGTTAATTCTATACAATATTACATAGTTGTATCTGACATTACACATCCACTAGATATTCAATTTCTTATTTTAAATCTTCTTAATCCATATCTTGTGTCATACTCTCTTCTTCTAATGTGGGAATAGGGTCTATATTCTAGTTATTTCCACATTTTCATAGGCCAATGCCTTGCTAAGCTCTACAGGATCAATTCTTATCCTTTTTAGATGCTCTAGTTATTGGGCTTGTGGATTCAATTTGTGTAGATTTAGATGCATGGAATTTGATCCAATTAGCTCAACTTTGTGAACCTTTTGGATTGCTTGTTTGTTTTCATTTCTTATTGCTCTTCTTTATTTGATACCTTCTCAAAGAATTCCTTGTCTTGTGGTTCATTCACTTTATTGATAGTTCTTTCTACACCTTTTGGACAACCTTGGAGTAAGTGTGCATGGCTCTTTCTACATCAAAATGGAATTTGTTCATATTATAAAGTCCATATCCATTATGTATACTATTAAGTGATGGTTATTGAGTCTAGAAGACCTTTTTGGACATTCGTATTCATAAATATTTTGGCATGGGATGTACTACCACCTACTTTAGTTACATCAAAGATCTTGACAAGGAAGCCAAGAGTGTTTCCCAATCCTTCGAAGATTTCTTGGTAGAATAATTCCTAAGGGAGTACATTCTAATCCATGGAAATGCCTAGGTGAAATCCTTATTCTTTGGTGAGAATCAATTTCAACAAAACGTCATATGTAATGGAATCAAATCAATAAAAGAAGGGAATTCCTTGAATACTTCTCCTTACTTGGTTGTGTTTGCAAATCACCATGAAGAAACCCCAACTTAATATTTATTTGTCATTTTGGTTTCCAAGAACTGTTAATGCAAGAGATTAGATTTATTTCTTAGGGCTATATTCCCATAAACTTATTTATTACTATAGCATCGATTATCTATTATATATAACTTTTGACACTTATGTAACTTCATAGCTTGAGTTCACCATTGTTTTTACCAAGCATTTGTTTTTAAGCCATCAATTTGTTGTTAAGATCACCTAATATGTTTGGTGACCATGTAGCCTTCCATACTCCCAACATTTCTTTGTTCTTAAGGGTTGGGCTTCTCTCTCATCTTGTCCCATGTCTTTGGTGCTCTTCCTACAACAAGATTAGGTCCAAACCACCTACTACTACCTATTTTATGACCTTATATGTGTGACGTATATCTTATTTTATGACCTTATATGTCTGACATATATCCTTGTTCATAGATCCATAATGTTAATATTCAAGATCCTAAGGCTCATCTACCTACAACGTCACTGACCTCCGTCTAGAAATCCAAATGTATTTTATGAGCAGGCCATATTACTTTGCTATGTTAACCCACACCTCCCACATACTTAGACTGTCTTTGTAATTTATATCTTATGTACTAAATAATACCAATGACATAGTAAAAGAAATGAAATTAATATTAAACAAGTGAAGCTGCGAGGCAGAAAGTCCCTGCATTAAGGCTAAAGTTCAACCAGAGAATGCTCCTGCCCCTGCATTGAACACTTTTGAACATAACACATGAAAACTGTTTGCAAAGATTTTACATGTGGAGCAGTGAGTCAGAAAAGATTTTACAAGAATAGTGTTCTGCATGTGGAGTAGTGAATCATAAAATATTTTACAAGAATACTGTTTTGCATGTGGAGTAGTGATCTGTGATCTCTGCATTAAGGCTGATGTTCAGCCTGAGAATGCAACTGCACCTGTATTGAACACTTTTGCGCAGAACGCTTGAAAATTGTTTGCAAAGATTTTACATTTGGAGCAGTGAATCAGAAAAGATTTTACAAGAATAGTGTTCTGCATGTGGAGTAGTGATCTGTGATTTTCTGCTGTGAAGCACTTGATCCATTCCGCAGAGCCAAAAGACAAAGATCTGAGCTGTTAAAGTGATTTTCATGTTGCTGATATGAGTGTTTCTATCACTGACATCCGTAGATATGAGTTGGTCTTTGTATTTCCCCAGAGTGGGCGAAGGAATTAAATTTGGGACTATAGACTTACCTGCTTCTGTGTTGGACCATTATGGTGGCTGAGATCGTGTGTTCTGCATGTGGAGTAGTGATCTGTGATTTTCTGTTGTGAAGCATTTGATCCATTCTGCAGAGCCAAAAGACAAAGATCTGAGCTATTAAAGTGATTTGCATGTTGTTGACATGAGTGTTTCTATCACTGACATCCATAAATATGAGTTGGTGTTTGTATTTGCCTAGAGTGGGCGAAGGAATTAAATTTGGGAATATAGACTTACCTGCTTCGGTGTTGGACCATTGTGGTGGTTGAGATCGTGTAAAAGTTATATGTGGATATTCCGTGTGACTAAGATCTGAATGACTTGATCCAGATCTGAGAATACAAGATCAGATATGAGAATCAAAAGGTGAGGGGTTGCAGCGATTAAAGAAAATATGGTCTCATCATAGGTGGCCACGGTGCAATCCAATTAAGAACTATTTTTTCCATTTCGCTCTGGTCGGGAATCTCTCAGAAATTGTGGTGAGGCTATTCACAGATCTAAGGACATGAGTCTAGCTCATGTATGGGGTAGATTTGGTATGAATGAATACTTTATTATTAAGCTTTCTCCACGAATTTGAATCAAGCCGTCATTGTAGTATGTTGAGTCACATGTGATCAATGTGCAATTTCGGGTAATTAAATTGTTCTTGCTTTGCTTGTTCCCTTTTATAACAATATTTCAGCTTTTGCAGGCCGAGTCCAACTGGGTAATCCCCACTTTGTGAATCCAGTCCTGCTTGGTCTATATGCCCGCGCAAAGCTCTGGGCTCGAAACAAACTCGAACATCTTATTCTTGAAGCAATTTGACACCAAGTCCGGTGACAAACCCAGAGAGTCCAGCTGCTCTTGATATATCCCGAAACAGGAGACGGCAGCATCATAAGTCAGAAACTCGAAGACGGATGCATCTTTCAAATACTGAGAAAATCCTATGTCGAGCAAGCTCCGCAACGTATGGCAACAATCGTCTTCATTAATCGCCGGTTTACAGGTAGACTGGTCCCACTGCACTTGACGGACATAATCAAGGCTAAATGGACATTCGACACTAGGGCCCAAACTATAACTCCACAGTTATAGTTGCAGCAGAATAAGAAGAGATTCTGCCCTCATTTTTGTCTATCCAAAACCAACCCCTACTGCTTACTCGCCAAGTATAGAAAACCAGACCGGTGCAATAGATTGTCAATCCAATAATGCACAGACTGATAATATGACCTGAAGCTACGGAACAATTATTTCCCACAAATTGCCTGCGAAGCTAGCGGAACCAACCAACTTTGAATTTATATCTCATGACCCACCCAACTTTGATTTACATGCCAATAGCTGTCTCGGCTCTCATTTTTAACTTGAAAATTCTCCCAAATATGTATATTTACAGTTTTAATGTATGCGGTATAAATTATTAACTTCGTATCAAGTTCAATTTTTATTAACTTGTGGGTTAAAATTTGAAACGAATTTTGGATGAGAGGAGTGTGAACAATTTAAAATATTTGACAAATGTTACACATTTCCTTGTATCTTAGTTAAGGGAGTTAACACGTCAATATGCTTAATTGATTCAAGCTAGAGTGCATGAGAGGAGTAGTCCAATCATAACATTAGGTTGTTGCAATAAGTTCAATTTAATTTATGATAGACTTTTTTTTTTAGTTTATTAGAAAGTTAATACAGTTTCTTAAATTTCGGGGAAGATGACATTGATTGACATGTTTTTTTCCGGAAAAGTAAGACAAACACTACGATAACGGTTGCATTGCATGGTTGCCACTTGTAGCTTTTCCTTCCCTTACTCACATTTTAAGAGATACTTTCAATGTTGGTTATACAATTTTCTTAATGTCATGTTGCCTTCAGACAAACCGTAGCTCCCACTGGTTCAATCGCATCTCAGAATGATCTGTTAGCAGACATTTATGCTATTCAATAACGCCATCGCCTTTGTCCTTCGCAAGCATATGGTTATGAGGTGTTTTACAAGAGAAAAAATAATAGATACAGAGCAGTGGTAGAAATTTCTCCATAAGATCACAAAATCTGAAGCATTGAAGTGACCCACAGTGAGGCCAAATTCACTAGTCCAGGAGGTTGAATTGCACAGGAAAAATATTAAAATTTATGAGCACTAATTTGGGGATTTCTTTGGTTCCAATGGCTCAGTTGAGAGATCTGACCGTTGTGTGCTATGCCAGAATTTCCTTGCATAGAGAAAGGGCGACGGTTTCTTCATAATTATGTTGATTCTTTGAGGCCGTCTTTATTCTACACAGAGGGAGCCGAAATATTTTATATTTTCCAGTAGGCTGTATCTATCTGTATGCTAAAAAACCACCATCGAAAAGGGCCGAACTTAGTTTAATGGAGGGACAGCTCCTCCTCAGCCTCGTAAGAGTAATGTTCATTCATTTTGCAAAACTACGAGAGGAGTAGTGCAATCATAACATTGGGTTGTTGTGATAAGTTCAATTTAATTTATGATAGACTTCTTTTTAGTTTATTAAAAAGTTAATACAGTTTCTTAAATTTCGGGGAAGATGACATTGATTGACACGTTTTTTTCCTGAAAAGTAAGACAAACACCACGATAACGGTTGCATTGCATGGTTGCCATTTGTGGCTCTTCCTTCCCTTACTCACATTCTAAGAGATACTTTCAATGTTGGTTATACAATTTTCTTAATGTCATGTTGCCTTCAGACAAACTGCAGCTCCCACTAGTTCAATTGCATCTCAGAACGATATGTTATCAGACATTTATGCTATTCAATAACGCCATCGCCTTTGTCCTTCGCAAGCATATGGTTATGAGGTGTTTTACAAGAGAAAAAATAATAGATACAGAGCAGTGGTAGAAATTTCTCCATAAGATCACAGAATTTGAAGCATTGAAGTGACCCACAGTGAGGCCAAATTCACTAGTCCAGGAGGTTGAATTGCATAGGAAAAATATTAAAATTTATGAGCGTTAAGTTGGGGGTTTCTTTGGTTCCAATGGTTCAATTGAGAGATCTGACCACTGTGCACTATGCTAGAGAGCACAAATCCTTTGTTTGTTTATTCATGAATACCCCTTCTTTTGCATTAATTGCAAATCCCTTCTTGAAAGCCTTCTTCCCTGCTTCCTCAACCTAGAAGGGAGCAAGAGCTGCGACAGAGGGTTTAGAGGGAATTGCTCTGGAATGACATTGTATCTCAGGCCTCTGTGGTGAGGGGAAATCCATTGATGATTGCTAGGGATTTTCATGCTATCAGAAATCACAACAACAGAGTAAGTGGGTCTAGTGATTGAGAATGAGTCGGGCGAGAGGGAGGGTTGTTAGCAATTTAGGCAATTATGGGCCAGTTGTGGATCTTTATCTTTACCTTAAACTACCTCTTCCCCTGCGGTATGGTATAGCATGGGCATCATCGCATTGAAACTTCTTTCTTTCACAGCTGCTTACTGTTGCTCTTCTGGTAATTATTGAACTATGTTTGCTTGAGTTTTCATGGTCACAACATATATTGAAGTCAATGCTCATTGATGTGTTTATTTGATGGTATGTGGTTCAAACAAAACCTTCGAGATTTCCATTACCAGCCACAGATCTATTTACCATACTAGATGATGCAAGCGAAAAAAAATTTCTATGTGCAGGTACAGCTTCATCTGTGCAGAAATTTCTATTTGGTGCAGAAGCAAAGAAGGTTATTCTTAAGTTCCGGAACCTGGTTGCTTCCATGGTTTTCTTGGTTGAGCTGAGACTGGTAAGTTTATAAATTATGGTTTGTAACTTTGCAGAATTACTTCTACCATGAAGAAAATAACAATTACTTTTGTGTTGAAACTTCACTTTTTGGAGACTTGTATCTATTTGAAAGTCAAATAAATCCTGATACTAATGTTGTCTACTAGAAATCTATTCACTCTCTTGATTGCTACCATACTGGGCAAGTAAATGCCTAGCTTGTTGACAAAGATGCAGAGGCTCTTCCCTGCCAAAGAATGCTTGTTGAGGAAGAGGAAGCTGCTGAGAGAAAGTAATATGCCAAACATGCTTACATACATTGGTAAGAGATATTTTCAATATTTGAATGTGTAAGCCTCAGCTTTTTTGTTTTGTTTCCTTCAGGCTGGCAGAGCTTCTTGAAAGGAAACGCCTTAAGAAAGCAAAACTATAGGTAAGTAAATCTAAAAGAAAACTCATTCAAATGCTGTAGGAATTCAATGTAGATCCCAATTTTATTAAATATTAAAATTTAAAACTTCTTTCTTTCACAACTGCTTACTGCTTCTACTAAGCCATCTAGTGGATGATATACGGGCTTGCTGAGAGGATATGAAAGGAGATAAAAGAATAATAATGTGGGAGATATACGTGAAGGTTTAGCGAAGGCAGGGTGGCAGTGGGCAATATCTGTGGAGATTCTTATACTGTATCATTTGCCTTAAAGAGTTTCGTCCAGTTCGGTGCCCGACTTAAGTCCTAGCGAACCGTCCCGGCCCTACCTCGAAGCAAGGTAAAGTCATATAGCAGTTCCTACAAAGAATAAGGCGAGTGTTACATATTCTGTAAAACTTGCAGGCAGGGAGGAAAATTTGTATGATTCCAGGCATAGGAAAAGCTATTACCATGGGTTTAAGACCTTACCATGAAAAAGCTATTACCATAAGCAGACGATGGGGTGGTCTAGAAGATCAGAGGCGCCGCGAGATCCTACAATTACTACGATGCTGAAGCGGGAGACTCGGTACAGGCCCACCTAGAGCTACTATCTCTCTCGGACGGATAGAAGAAATAGTATTCGCGCTCTATGAAGACCAGAGCATCTAGGAGATGCTCAGCTCGGAGATCTTCCATCCACTTGTAACACATGCTCACATACACCTGTAATCTCTCACATACACTTGTAACTACCTATCATCGACTCTGAGCAACTAACTGCAAGCAAGCTACTCAAACTAATGTCTCAAACTTTTGATGCCTCAAACTAATGTTAACATTAGTTATGTAGGCTAAAACATTTTGAAAAAATGAACAGTGTAAAACCGAAATAACATATAGTATAGCCTCTTCCGCCTTGAGAAGAGGCCAAATAAGAAGGTAAAAAAATCTATATCAAAAAACTTTGGAGGGCGAATCGGGGCAAATCGGTCTTCGTCGAGAAAGTTTGGTTATAGCGTGATTAGTCGAATTAACAAACCGCCGAACTAATGCTAAGAGGGGCATTATCGATTACTATAGTCCCTGGCCATTGCCAGATGACAAAGACAAATAAATACAACTTTGTTCATTACATTTCGCAAATGGTCCCCAGATTACAAGGTTAGAGAGATTAATGACATATAGTGAAAGAATTCTTAAGAGTTTAAATGTTCATTACATTACGTATTCAAGAAGTCAATGACAGTTGGCATGAAGATTTCCTACTGTTGTTCCGCCACAGATCCTGGTGCGGCCTCCGACATACTCAAATTGTCGTTATTCCTTTTTATGTTACCGACACGATACATACCAATGACTTAATAAAGAGATGAATTTAATATCGAAAAAATTGACCTGTACTCACTACATTTCGTAAGGAAATGGCATAGTTTAATGGTTTGCTAGATTACCGGGTCAGCGAGATTAATGATATTTAATCGAAAAAATTCTTAAGAGTTTAACTGTTTATTACATTACGTAATGAACAAGTCAATGGTAGTTGGCATGAAGATTTCCTACATTTGTTCCGCCACAGATCCTGGTAGTTGTCATGAAGATTTCCTACAGTTGTTCCGCCACAGATCCTGGTGCGGCCGATTAATGTTATCTCACGAGCTTGACCGGTCGTTTCACTCTATTCATATTGTAGCACTTTACAATTGTTCAGGGGTATTTGATAAAGTAAAATCAGTATACAACTGAAGAAGGACTACCTTTCCTTTTCGGTAATCTTATATTGCATCCAAAGAAAAGGAAAAAGTGGCTTCTGCTACTGTGACAGATAGCTATCTCACAAAAAGCTATGCGCGCTTTCGGTGCTAAATAAATTGCAACAGAACAAATGAGTTGTTACTATTAAATCTTTGAAAATATCGAATTCACGTGTGCGGTGAAGCTTTGTATATCGGGATTCAGCGTTCAAAATTGAACCCTTCCTAGCCTTTCTTTAGGCTCCTGGTCCTTCTTAGAAGGGCTATAAAAAAATCACACTTCCAAAAAAATTTAAAATATCCAAATCACTCGTCAATTACAAAGGTTAGATTAAATTTTTATATTTCAAAACAAGGGTAATATTTTTAATAGCTTGTCAATACTTTTTTAAGTTTACGATAATTTCTAGTCTGTACTAGTGCATAAATCACTCTAACTAGTGATAGTTTAATAGAAGAGACCAGTGAAAGTCCAAATGACCTCATACAATTTAATAGTTATGTCACGATTTGGGGACATTTCCCTGAGGCTCCCAACTGCGCCAACATGATGCAACTTGCAACAGTAAGACATGCAACAGTCATGGTAATATTACACCTAGCACAAGGAAACATAGCACATTGAATAACCCTTCAACAATTATGCACGTGCTCTCGCTCCTCTGTGATTATCCTTGAGTGCTCTTTCCCTGCATCCATTTTTTCCATTTTCATTTGAATTGCAACCCATCATCCACAAAAGTAAAGTTATCGTTCGATGTTAGACTATGAGGTATTTTTCATTAACCTCCTCATATCTTCATTAACATTTGGTTTTTTCATTCTATGGATTCTTTAATGCAACACTCCTTGAAGTAATGACGACCTTCATGGTCACACAATTTATCCTAGGCACCATAGAATCCACACCCCAGGAAATCAACATTGTGGCTAGATACCCTGAATGCAACTGCTTGTCATCTTTCCATTCCAGGCATGGGTGTTCGAGTTGTTTTCTACATTGTTAATGGTGCAAATTTTTATTGTCATAATTATATGAATCAACCAACTATGAAAAGAATATCTATTTTATATTGAGGGTATTGGACTCCACAACTATAATGCTCTCATTCAAACTCTTGGTTATTTTTCTTCGTTGATTAAATCCATACAGATTTCTTGTCCAAGTACCATTTTTCATGAAGTGTTTGTTCTCTATCATAAAGCTACAAGTTTCCTAGAATGTTACAAAACATAATTCAACAAATCAATGAATAGCCTATCAAGAAATCTATAGTCAAATCCTATGGCATGTTGCTAAGGTTGAATTTTTTCTATCTCAGGCTTGCTAATGGACTTTTAATTTATGTATTTACTTATTCTATTTTTAATATTTATTTAATAGTGTAAATATTGAAAAATGTCTCCTATTGGTCGTCCTAAGAAGGATAAAATGAAATTGTCAATTGTTGAATCATTTGGTCTTACACAACATTCTCATCAACCATGTAATATTCCAAATTAAGTTGATGCTCATCTACATGAATATGATGAATCAAATAGTGTAGAGCTTGTTGAAATAAAAAATCCATCAGAGAAAGACAAAATAATATTCAAATCTAAATAGAATACAAGGTTTCCATGGGCTTATGTTTTAAAACATTTAATGGCAATGAAAGGATAAAATGTTCTTGACATGTTAAATTTAAAAGTGAGATTCCATTTTCAAAAGAGGGAACTATCACTCTTCAAGTTAGTGGTATAAGTGGCCATGCAAAACCAAAAGCTCAATTTTTGTTTTACAAATTTTGGAGGGAAAAAGCCATTGAAACAATATTCCAATCACTAAACATGTAGAACTAATGGTAATGCTAGGAAGGAGAAAATTATATCAATGATAGAAAACATGTATTTTGTTGTTGTACATGATTTATCTTTAGAAATGTATAAGTCAATATGTGACTTGAATTGGTATAAATGCACTCCACGCATGCTTCTAACAATGAATTTTCTGCATACACAAATACCACACCAAGAAAATATTTTCGTCAAGTTTCTAAAGAGGTGTATTGGAACAATCTAAAAGAGAAGATTTTGCATAGGTCATTTTACTCAATTTCAGTTGATGAAAGAACTGATCAAATTATGAAACACCAATTGATTGTTTATATTACATATTTGACGAATGGAGGAAGAGGTCAATGTTTAACAATGTTTACTTGAAATAAAGGATGGAATAGCTCAATGTATGTATGATCTAGTGAGAAATCTTTTAGTATAAATGGATTTATATTTGATGAATTTTGTTGGTTTTGGTTCAGATGGTGCATCTTCCATGAGGGGTATTCATGAAGGTTTATCTCCTAAGCTTCGTATGGTCCTTATTTATTAGTTATCCATTGCATAGCTCACAGGGAAGCATTAACAAGCAATGAGGCTTCATCTCATTTTCCAAAGTTGCAATATCTTAACAAATTTGAAACAAAGTTTATTCATGGCTTGGAAAATCAACTAAAGGACATGGAAAATTGAGAGAGCTAATGTATACATTTCAATTCACTAAGTTATGGTCTTACAAATTCATAAAATTAGGTGGATCTCAAGAGGAAAGGTCATAGAAAGACTTGTTAAACTCATGCATTATTTGTTAGGATTGGGAGTTAGGGGAGAAAAAAATGTATGAGTTGGCAATAATATTTCAAGTGAAAATTTGCATCCATATACTTGTAGACATTCTCATTGAATTAAATAAGTTGAATCAAAAGTTCGAAGAGGATCATGTTGATATTACATACATTGACACTACTTTAGATGTTTCTATTAGCATGCTTCGTAAATGATTTTTGGAAAGAATTTTTGGTGTAGATGCAATGCATATGTCGTCTTTTTTAGTTAAAGCATAAAGAGGAATGCCTGAATTTGCAGATAGTACAACTGCACAGTTATGGTACATTTACATCCATTGAGGTTCAAAAATTTTCCAAAGATGAAAATATTCGGGGCTACTATATGATTGTATTCTTTTGGGAAAATGTTTTATTGTAAAGGTGATTAAATATTTAGACAAGAGATTCATAGATTTACATGTATTTAATGTGGCTAAGTTTTTCACTTCTCAACATTATTATGAAGAAGTGAATAATATAGCTTGTCCAACAGAAATATAGTTGAAATGTTTATGTGAAAAAATTTAGCGTTGGGGAGTCATCTATTATGGATACTGCTAGATGTTTGGGTGAAATGAATGAATTTATTTGTGCTATTTGTAAATCATACCCTAAAATTCATATGTATGACATGAGACCTATGTGGAGATGAGCATGAATGGTTTGAAGACTTTCCATATTTGATGCAATTATGGCAAGCTATTCTTGTTATCCCAACAACCACATCAATGTGTGAAAGAGGCTTTTGAAAATTAAACAAGATAAAAAATGATGATAGATCAAGGCTTTCATTGGAGACACTAGATATGTTAATGTTTCTATCTCTAAGTGCACATCATTCTCTAAATGAGGTATATTGGAATACTACTTATGATGTATGGAAATAAATGAAAACTAGAAATCCATTTCTATTGGGAAAACATATTTATATTTTCAATTATGTAAGTCCAAATACTTTTGAAGATCATGGAATGAATAGAAGAAACATATGTTTACCTTTTTTTAATGGAATTTGAGAATATTTGACACTATTTCATTATGAAATTTTTTTGAGGGGTTTATTTAATATATACTTTTCAATATAAGTGAATTTTTTTTTATATCTTTTCATCCTTGAAGAGTTAGATAAATATATGCCCTTCCAAATGAAAGTAAGAGTAGACCTTCAAATTTGATCACTGATCGGGAACATGAATAAGAAAAATAATTGAAAAGATAAAAGGAAATCTATCTCATTCGATTCAAACGTGTAATTCCAATTGTATTTTCAGTATTGATTGTACGTTGTTATTTTCTGATATTCTTATGTCGGAGTCATCGTCATAAGTGACGTTGAATGACGCGTTTTGGGAAGGTTGGAGAAGTTATATAAAGCTAAGCTCTCCGTATATACAAGCAGGTCGATTTGTCCATTGATATGTTCATATTGGAATGCTATTACTTCAACTTCTGTGTATGTAACTTTCCATCAGCTGTTGCCCAACACATCAAGTAGATAGCATTCCAATATGAACTTATCCATGTCAACAAGCTACTCAAGAGCAGTGAGCCTTCTATCGTTGGCAACGTCTAAAGCCCTTGGGGAAGACTCTCCTTACTTTGATGGCTGGAAGGAGTATCCAACAAACAACCCTTTTGGAATCATCCAAATGGGTTTGGAAGAGAATGAGGTAGAGAATCTATTCATATTTTATCATTTTTCACACAATTAAGTGTTCTTCGAATTGTAATTTACTTTCAGCTGTCATTTGATTCGCTGGAAAGCTGGTTACTTGCGCATCCAAAGACATCGATTTGTGCCCAGGAGGGGGTGTCAAGGTTTAAGGAAATCCCTCTCTGTCAAGATTACCGTCGATTCTTCGATTGCAGAAAGGTAGAAAAGTATAACTTGGTTACAAACTTGACATGCAGTAATTAAACCAAAAGAAGTATTTGTGTTTTGATTAGATATTTCTCAAAAAGATGAATGGTTGACACAGGCAATCGCCATTTTATGGTAGAAGTTAAGGAAGAAAAGCGCGGTTCGAAAGAGATAGAACCAACTGCAGGAGCAACTGCGGCACAGGAGGTACTGATATTCTGTGTGGCTGATCCTGGAGAAGACATTCTAGAACCACCTCATATTACCCGGGTAAACTCATTTCTATATACTGTTAACGAAAAATGATTTTAGTAGTGCCAAGCTGCCTGTTCTTCTATATACTATTAACGAATAATGATTCTAGTAATGCTAAACTGCCTGAACTAAGGGATGATGTCATCATTATTCATTCATTCATCATTATTCCTGATTCCAGGATAATCTGGAATCCTATTGATAGGAGAGCCATCCTTATTTAGATTGGAAAGGAATTTTTTTGACCTGGTTCTTGAATAAGAATTCTAGTTACTAGCATTTGCATCATATGTTGCAAAGGAAACGCCCTAAGGCAATGACATAGATTTGTAGATAGAAGTGTTTGGGGCCAAGGGAGCCATCATCTTTTATTGAGTAAGAGAAGAATCCCACAATTTGATTTCGTAGAATTCAAAGTCTCGCTATTATTGTTTTATTACCAAGTGTATCGTGGAAGCATAAGTCATGTTTATGCAAAATTGCAATGTAAGGCAGGAAACCCTTAATGAGACATTTCAGTGGGCATAGGATTTTCCCATATCAATGTGATGAATTGACAAAGGTTTGTTTCACAATTTATGATGAACATTGAGAATTCGAGGTGCAATCATGTTCATCTATAGTTGACCTATGCATACTGCAATGGAGGGCTATCTGACCATAGATTTAGATATTGAAAGCCGACCCAAACATAAATAAGCACCCATGTCAACATGGAAATCTTGTTAAGCCTATCTATATGTAAGTTACAAGGAAGCAGATACTTAATTGTTTGAAAAATGAGGATCTGATTACAGTGAAACGATGTATATAAATAACAGTTGAAAATCCCCATGAACTACAAACATATAAAATTCAGATTTTTGAATTTTACTTTGAAAGAAAACTCTTCATGAAACTTAGTCCTTAAATTTTGACTATTTAAATAGTCCAAATAATCAATTTAAAAAATATGTATACTAAAATAAACTAGATTTTAAAACATGACTCACCAAAAATAGCACAATCTGAATGCCAAGATAGAAAGAAAATGTATTTCAAGTCATGAGACATGTACAAGGTCTCTCTGTATTCCAATAGCCTTTAATAGACATTGTGCTTGATTGGCAGCTTCTACTTCGTCGAAGTCATCCAATATCAAGTATTTTCTGAATTTAGGCTTTTGTGATCCATAAGAAATTAAGAAAATTCTGTGATCTATGAATGGAGTGAAATGTACAACACTTACCACATTAATGAAAATAAGTAACAAAATGTCCATTAAAGGAACTTCTATTCAAGAAAGTTGAAGGGGAAATTGAAACATTAACAGGTTTGAGAGGGCAAAGAGTGTTGCATAAAATAGACACTTCCATTGAAAAGTGTGTGTTTTCCCTCAGGCACCTTGAACTGTTCCAAACAAGGATATCAGAGGTTTCCTTTCATGAAGGTATTTGCCCCAACCTTCAACGTCTCAGCCTGAAATTTTGGCCTGAACTTTTGTCATGATTCGCTGGACATTGGGGCATTGCCAACAACACTAATAAAGTTAGAGTTGATCAATTGCACTGCATTGAGGAAAATAGGTGGGCTTTGTGGTCTTTTAGAACTTAAAGATCTAAATATAAGTGGGTGTTATCAAGTAGAGGAGCTTCCAGGTGTTGAGACATTGATATATTTGGAGGAGTTGAGGGCATCTCAATGTTTGAAGTTGAAGAGCATAGAAGGGTTGGTGAAGTTGACAAAACTTCAAGTTTTAAAGGTGGCTTACTGTGATGAGTTAGAAAAACTTCCAGATATTGAACGTTTTACATCTTTGAGGAAGCTTAACACCAAATTTTGTTTGAAACTACAGTGGGGCAAGGGAACAGTGGACCAGCTGAGTCAACAATTGAAAGAAGACCTCGGCGTATGAACATCAATTTTTGCAATCATAGCAATTCATACTTAAAGTCTTGGCCACAATACTTCCTGCATGCACACTACAAACATAGTTCTCTCAACCAGTATACATATGTCTTAACTCCAGATACATTAAACTTATAGGGATCTTCCCCCACCTCCACCATAGAGTACCCCACTTCTTTCTATACAGTAAGAACCAAAACAATTATGACATGATATTTTTTCACAGATGTATTGAATGCTCTAAATCTGTTCAATTTGTCTTATAAACAACTTTAACAAGGAAAACAATGTTAGTAGTTATAATATCTCAAATAGAAGTTGATGATATCTAAATATTTTATTTTATGGTGCACATCTTATCATCAAAATCTCTATATGCAATTCATTCCTTTTTTCCCTGCCTATACTACCAACTTCTGAAATTTATAGTACCATAATTGCATCATAAAAAATTTAAGCCTGCCTTTAGAGTTTCATATTGTCATAAATGACACAGTTGTTGCAAGCCCTGCTAATGTCCTACTTTCTATACATTTGTCTTCATATAAAGGATAGGTAGTATTATTTTCTTGATCTCTTTTCTTATGAGACTGCAACTTGTTGGATGAATCTATGTTCCATTATAAGTAGATATCCGTCTGAGTTGCTTTGTTATATGTTCTTGCCATCCATCCTTTGGTTGGTCATGGAGACTGCATGACTTTCCCCTGACAAGATTTGGTTGACGTTTGTGGTTAGCACATGCATATGAGCTATTTGGTGATGAGGGCTTTGCCTCCGTGTAACATGTGATGTCCCCACTGAGCAAAACTGAATTCTTGAATCTCCATATCCTAGTGGGGGAATGTGATTGGACTTGCAAACAAAATGCTCTTCTACCTCTTCCCTTTGCTGCGAAAGTGCTTCTAGGCTTACCCTGCCTTGCTCCACAATCAACAACAACAAGTGTAGAAGCAATACACCCTGGCCATGAACATCACGCGGTCCCAATTCAAAGAGAATAAGCCCAGGAATCAAATAAGGAAATTTGAACATGAGTGAGCCCACATGAATAAGGAGGAAGGGTTTGGTATAACTTTGTTTTCCGGTTGGGCATCATGATGTTGCTAAGGGATATATATTTTTTGGGCTCCTACTACCAACAACATTATCATGAACAACGATGTGATATTTGATTAATCTCCTCTCATTAAGTCAGAAAGTGTAGAAGATCCTTTGAAATAAGAATATGTGCAGAAACATGGGTCATTAAATCAAGAAGTTTAGTTGGAAACCCACCTATCTACAGACACAAGTAAGAAAAAAGAAACTTTTAATGATAAAAAAGTAATAAGTGCTAAAGACATTAAGGGAAATGTTGAAATCCCACAACCAAAACTTTGAAGATCTACAAGGGAGAGAAACCCTCCTACTAGGTATATCAATTTTACTTCATATGCTATTTTGGTTACCAATGACTGAGGACCTTCTTGTTATTAGGAAGTAATATATGTTATCAATGGTTCCAAATGGAAGGTGGTAATGAAAGAAAAAATGTATGTCTTAGAGAAGAATAAAACTTGAGACATGGAAAATGTTTCTAAATTTAGAAAGGTTGTTGTATGTAATGGGTCTACACATTGAAGAAAGTAGTGATAACTTGAGACATGTTAGAAGTTTCTAAAATTAGAAAAGTTGGTGTATTTAATGGGTCTACAGATTGAGGAAAGCACTTGATGATAATGTTGAGAGGTATAAAGCTAGAAAAGTCACAAAAAGTTACACTCATATGGAATGCACAGATTTCTATGAATTTTTTTTGCAATTATTGAACTTGTATTTATTTGTATTGTGTTAATACTAATTTTTCTATTTAATTTAGGTTTAAAGTAATTATATTTGAAAAAAATGCTTTTATACGGATATTTTAGAAAAAAATTGTACAACATCACAATAAAATATTTATTAATTATAAATTCAAAAAATCATTATTAGAACTAAAACAATGATCTAAACAATAATAAATTTCGATAGAATACCATACAATATAAATTAGTCAATTTAAATAAATAAATTTAAATTTCTTGAAACTTCACACTTAGATGGCTTGTATACAGGTCTGCGGAGATGCAGAAAGAGCTGCAGGCTGAGATGGATGAACTACTTACGACTGGGCATTAAACAGAGCCCGATTTCCTATGAAGAAGACCAAACGATCAGACATTTGCATTCCCTTATCGGCAATAGGTTTCCAGGTTTCCATTTTTGTCAATTCCTGCTCTTACATAATATTCTTTGTTAATGATTGTTCAAGTGAATCCATGCTCACTTTCATTTCCTTTGATTTGGAGATGAATGGAATTAGCTACGCAAGTGGTCTCAAATTGCTGCCCATTTGCCTGGACATACAGACAATGAGATCAAGAACTATTGGAATTCTTGCATCAAGAGGAAGGGAGGGCTTCTCTCTTCCTCCTCCACATTACCCAACGGTAACAACAACACAAAATATAATATTCCCTCGCACGCTCCAAATCCTTATATGTCGCTTCACTCTACCAAGCCATTGGGGATTATTCCTGACAGTCACATGCAGTCAATTAATAACATCTTTAATGTAGTTACCTTTGTAGAAAATCAACACTATCATGTTGAGGACGTATTGGATTTAAAGCATGAGCAATTTGATGTTCAACAAAGAAATAATGAATTTGTTGGAATTGATTACAACCACCTAACTTCTTGTTCACAATTGTGGGTTGATCACACCAATGACAACTTCACAGAGGCTTTTACATCTTTTACATCGGATTGTAATCCTATTAAACATGCTGTGTAGAAACCACATTCTGAGCTCGTTTTTTCCGTAAATTTGAACATAATCCATTTCGCAGAATGACCAGAGTCGTCATTCTCTTCAGCATTCTATGCCCCACGTCATTGGTGGGTAGCATAATTGGCAAGGGAGGCAGTATCGTGAACAACCTCAAGCAGGAAACCGGCACCTGAATTACCATCGAAGACACAATACTAGATTCAGAAGAAAGACTGGTTTGATCTCTTCGTACGACGGGGGAGACAAGCGGCGGTTTGCCAGGCGCAGGGCTACCTTTTCAGATAATTGAACAGTTCAAACCATCTCAATAATCGTCAACCATATTCCATGCTTGTCGATTCCCATACCCGAGCTCTAGGGCAGTGGAAAAAGAAAAGACGGTGGATAAAAAAAACATTTTTTTCATGGAAAAAAACATATTAAACCAACGGCAGAAAACTCCCCAATCGTCTAACACAGAATCAATGGCACAAGATCGCACAGGTGGCATTTTAGGTATGTCTTTCTCAGAGGGAACGTCTTACGACGTAATTAGCTTTACTGTAGACTACCCAAAGGAAGAACCACAACAATTTTTGTGATACTCTATGAATTTAACTCAAGAGTTCAATTGAATTTAATCTTTCAACTTCACTCATATCCACCTGGATTTAGATTTTAAAATATACTGGGCTTGACTTATATTCTCTAAATCTAAAATCAAGATAAATTGAATTCAATATTTCGACCTATCCAGCTGAACTTAGATTTTTAAAATACATAGGACTTTTGACTTGCATCGAAATATCAAAATATTCTCTAAATCTAAAATCAAAATAAAGCTATTCATTTAAACAATAGTGTCTACATTAATAACTGTTCCCGGCAAAAAATGTGTCTACATTAGCAACTATCCATCCGTACGTGCTCGAATTTCATGACATGGTAGTGTTAATTACAATATTTTAATCTAGATATATGATAAGATAGTTAACTTCTGTTTCTCAAATATATATGCAACTGAATGAGTTACTGTAGTTTTGATAGAGATCGGAGATGGCTCACAGGGGTGGAGCTCATACCTGGACACTGCATCTACGATTTTCAGATAACTATACCCGCACTTGCAGATAACGATTAGTGTTTCATCTCCAACGTTGACCCAGATTTTGGCCAGAAAAATTATCAGGGCAGGATGTTCATAATGTTTAAAGTGTATTTTAAGACCTAATTACCGATGTTAGCACAGTGTGTAAATGTGTTAGAAAACTTGCACAGACAATGTGTAAATGTGTTAGAAAACTTGCACAGATGAATCTAGCTGTTAAAGGTTGAACACACAGCTTTCTAGAGTAAAATCACTAAAAAAAATCAAAAGAACAAAAAGAATTATTCATTGATAGAAAATAGGTTACAATGCTCATGATATACTACATGAGAGTCACCTAATACGCATCATTCGGTGAAGATCCCAAGATAATGCGTGATAGTGGTGATCAATGAGAGGATTGGAATGTTGGGGATTTTTCAGGCAAAATCCCAAAAACACAGAATTCAAGCACACAGAGGCAATGCTCTCTTTCCTTTACTCCAGAATCTCTGTTTCCTTTACTCCAGGATCTTTTTGTGCACAAAGAAGCTTAAAAAAATTTACTGAAGAATAGAGTATTGCACCACCATAAAAGATTTTCTATTCATTAAAATAAATTCACTGATACATATTCATCCTCTTTCACTTAGAGGGATTCACCAAAACATTTCAACAAAATTACTCTGTCTCCTTTGAAATTTTTACACCACTGTGTGTAAAAATTTCATTACATTCACTGTTGTGTGAAAACAAAGATTACAAGGACTTACTACTGTAAAAGAAATAAAATGATCAACACACTGCTGTGTGAAAAACTACAAATTCACCAAAACTTACTGTTCCCTTTTCACTGCTGTGTGAAACAATTCATGGTTATTCTGATACAAGCTCCCCCCTGGTTTTCTTCATTCACCTCTTCACTTCTTCGCACTGCTGTGCGTTTTCATTTTTTTTTTAATTACAGAATGGTCAACAAAAAAAACATAAACATACTATGTGTGTGCAACCACAACACCAAAAAAAATTACCTTGCGTACATGACCATACTCTCGTAAAAAAACATTAAAATTTAAGAACATTTACATATGCCCATACCTATTTTAATCCACGCCCATACATGCCGTAAACAAAAAATTAAAAATCCACCTACGCATATGACAATTCTTTAATGCCGGTATGGTCAAAATAAAACTTAATTTTACTCCACACCAAGCTTTTAATTTTGGCCGTATGCAGGTTGAGACAATCGATGGTAGAGATTGATGGAGCAGATCGGACGACGGACAGAGATATCGGGAGCCACTTTTATGTTGAACTTTACGTCCCGATATGTCAGAGATGATGACGTATGGGGAGAGCCACGCGTCAACACTATATTGTATCGGGCTCTTGTGTACGAAAACTGCCTTCACGCAAAAGTGGTCCGATACGCATCAAGGTGGTTTGTGGTTTTGCTGCGGTGGTTTTGACGTGCGCAGTTGAAATTAGATTTCAACACTCCCCTTTAATTTCAACTGTTGGGCATTTAGTCATACCCAGACACTTCCTTAAAAATTCAAATCTTTTCTAATCCAATGGCTTTGTCAGGATGTTTGCAACCTGTTCTTGAGTCCTGCAATGTTCTAGGACAATTTCTCCATTGTTCACCAATTCTCTGATGTAG
>APFE031730972.1:17159-27395 GCA_000404065.3 Pinus taeda | reverse complement strand
AGAAGTATCCAGAACTACTCAAGCATTGAGGACAACACTTTTTTTGAAGGAGAGGGGCATGTTGGGTCCCTATAATACTAGTGATTACCCCATTACTATAGTAGTTGTACCCCTTATTAATATTGTTGTGCCCCTATTGCCCCTATATTGTTATTACTGTGCCCCATAGAATCCCTCTATTGTTATTTTTGTGGCTTTATATTATTATTATTAGGTCAGATGGGTTATATTGTGACTCCTTAGACTCCTATATATAGAAAGGAGGTTTTTTCATTTGAATCATCCAAGAATTGTTCAATTATGTAATGTAAAGGAGGTTTCCCCCTTGAAGAGGCTAAATTCGGAGGTGTTGATCTATCTTTTCTATCTTTTCTTGAGCTGGTTTCATAACAGTAGCAGATTGATGATTCGGACTCATCATCCTTTGATTTGCATGATCATCTATTTGGCAATGATGTACATTCGATGTCTTTATATTCCTAGATATATCGAAGCTCGGATGGATGAAACTAGATCCGAGGTCTTCAAAACTCATTCAATCTTCACTCAGAGTACAAATCGATCCATGTGAAAAATGTTATTGAGTTGAACATAGAAAGACATCACCTGATTACCAGCCAATTAGGTAAGTTGTTAACAGGTGCGAGAGGAATCACCAATAATCAAAATGACCCTCAAGGTACTACAGTACAATTCACGCGGTGTGAGAAAGGACTTGGCATCGAACACCACGCAAAATCTATCAGTCGAAGGCCATTAATGTAAACCTATTGCTGAAAGTGAGAAACATGGCATTAAGGCATGCAAGCTTCAAAGTACTGAAAGGGTTGTTCCTAGATCGACTTCTTGGATAATGAGCTGATGTCGACAAGAAGTAACCCATCGTAGGAGGGCCTTAATGAATCCCACATCTACGACACGGAATGAAGCAAATGATTTTGGAGGTCAAAACGATCTGATGATACAGGGTTCAGGGTGGCGGTCATGAAAGAATGGAGTGTAAATGTATTGCAGCAGGTGAGACACAGGTGAATTCTCTGAATGACTTCTCTTGAACATATCGGTGACACTGACGATGGATTGGTAGCGTTAACCCAAAAGATGGATGGTGTGATAGATCAATGGTGATATGACTAGTGATCGGAACAACCCAACCTGACTCGAATGTTGAGAGAAAGTGTCATGTTCAAGAGCGACTTGCTACCAATAAAGTTTTTTCAAGTTTTCTTCCCAATTTTGCCCTAGTCATTGCTTGCTAGTACCTCTTTATTTTTGTGAAGGTTGAGGAGTATAACATATGCTTGTTCTATAATCCGCCGTTCAGGTGAACCTGTCGCTATATTTTAACAAGCCTAGTGACAGTGAAACTCGTTCTCATCCATTTGGATGAGTTCGTCGCTGTTCGATTTTGACGAGTTTAACGAAAAAGATAACTCGATCCTTTTCAATTTTAGAGAGTCTGAAAGGGATGGAAAGGAAACTCCAAAGATTCTTTTTCATCATATAATCCCTTAAGTTCAAAAAAGCGTAAAATAATATGAAAGGGATGAATGCTCGGTAATTTTAACGATCCGAACAAGACAAGCGCTCGATCTTTTTGTGTAATAATCCCTCAAGTCCAAAAAGATTAAAATATAGAGGAGGGATAGCGCTTCCAATGACATTAACGAGCCGGAGAGGCTAATCGCTTGGCAATCTTTTCATATTTTACGAGTCAGTTAAAAAGAGCTTAAAGGAGACTCATTTTTCAAGGAACGGGGGATGATTTTGGGTAGCAGCTGATTCCAGGTAGGGTTAGGAATTTTCCAATCACGACAGTGTTACAAGGATGGCTAATAGAATCACTCTTCGCAGAGTTCCTCGAAAGGGTAAACAATCAAATGGAGGCGAATGATCGGCTAAAAAACAGAGTGGAGGTGATGATGAGAACATGACCAAGGCTCAAAAAGCTGATAATAATGCATTCACAATGGTTATTTACCGGAAAATTGGTTCATTTTTTAATGAGTTTAAACTCTGGGGGAAACATTTGCTCATTACTTATGTTTATTTTTTAACGAGCTTGAATTCCACATTAAAACTGCTCGTGATAATGGTCATTGATTCCTTGTTTCACCATTAGCATTTTGTTCTTTCAAAGATTGATCTACCTGTTCAATTTCTTCATCAAACCGATTAGAAATGAAAATATATGCTTGATAAATGAATTAAGAACACTAATACCTTACTTGAATTATGTGAATGGTAATTTAAAAGTGACTATAACCTCTCATTTTACCATTTCATTTGAACTTGGTTTGTTGGAGCTCTGGAGGTGGTTTTCCCCCCTGATTTTTACTAGCTGATTCTGGGAGATTTTGTAGATGATTCTTGATGCCGTCTAGACCAGCTAGGAGCTAAACTTGTACTCTTCAATTGCATCCTTTTTTTTTTGAATTCTAAGCCTATTTCCTTACTTTGTTGAGCCTCTGGGGTTTGAACAACACGCCTTGGCTCCATCACACCCTTCCTTATTCGAAAGGTGCAATGCATACTAGCCTTCTCACTGGCTAGTCAGTATGCATCGCTACTAGTACACTACTGGGGTGCGATGGGCGCAAGGAGGAAACTTTTTGCACAACTTTATCATAGATGTCTGCCTGTTTTTTTCCAAATTAAGATCCTGACTCTTCTCTTGTTTGTTTTTCAGAGATTCATCGGAGCAAAATGGTTTTTACATGGCGAGAACGCGAGCATGAAGAAGAGGACACGGTTGCTTTACATGATCCGGGCATGGTATCTGCATTGCGGAACTGTGACCTGTTGAAGTTTTTTCGCATCTCCAACATGAGGAAACAAATCAACTTGTTGCAGTATTTCTTCAATGCCTGGGATCCTACCAACCAGGTGTTCCAGATTAGGGGCAAATCAATCCCCTTGACTATCGTGGACATTTATTGTTTGACCGGTTTATCGAGGCATGGTGCCTCTCTCTCATTATCAGGTCCCGCTCGTGGGGGTGAGTCCGTGAGGGAGCATATTCGTCGGTGGTGTAGAGAGGGATCTCAGCTGAGTACGGATGGCAAGATCAATATCCGAGATGTCACTGACAAGTTCTTGAGGACCATTTTGTTCACTTTTGCTAGACTGGCCGGTAGTGCGTCTCTTCACATAGCTAACAGGTCTTACATGCAGTATGCGTTGGAATGCCTTGAACCGAAGGTGTTCAACTGGTGTGATGCAGTACTCTCTGTGATGAAAGAACCACTAACCAAAATGAAAAGCGAAAGATCCAAGAATTTCGGCTATGGTTCTATTTTGACCGCTTTCGCTTTGGAGAAGATCCCACTGACGCAGCCGCAGTACATCTCACTTGACCTACCTCCACCACTGAACCACGAATGCAGAGATGGGTTGACCTCATGTCTCAACATTCTAGCCAGCCTCAGATTTCCTTTTCTGATACTTTCTTCAAGTAGTTCGATCGTTAGGAGATGGTTTATGCCAAGTTTTCATATGTTGGCATGGATTTCCAGGGTGACCTGGATTTAGTGCTGCCGGCCGGTGAGCAGTGGAGTGTTATGGGTAAATCCTCTGACCAAATCTCTGCTTATTCTTCTTTATAATGTTCTTATGCTTCCTTTGATCAAGACTAATCAAAACTCATGTGCTCATGTAGATATTGGACCAGTTCAACCGGCAATACGCTGCAGAGAACTAGCGGCCGCTCCAAAAGGAGAGGCTATGGGGAGGGCCATCCTTCACGACCTTGATGTGGTCAAGACTCTTTCAGCACTACAGGATCAGGTTGAGGGTCTCATTCTTGGTATCCTAGATGTGAGGACAGATGACCTACCTTTGCCGTTGCAACGACATACTACTAGCATGCCGAGTCAATGGACTAGGCTTTTACGCATGATTGCACAGGCAATGACTTGTTATCACCAGCATCATTAGACTTGGGTGCCCCCTAGCATTTTGAGTTTTGGGTCATTTTAGCGATTTTTTCTTGGTTAAAGAACATTATGTATAAACTATAAACAGTTATGTATATATTTTTTATTTTCGAAGCTTTATTTTAGTTAAGTTACATGATCCTGCTGCATATATTGATGTGATGCTTCTCTTTTATAGATGTTGCAAATGTCTATCTAACACGTAATTTGCCAATGAGTCTCTCAATGTGTTTAAACTTCTGGAAATATGTTGATATTGAATGAAATCGAACTGTCTTTACAAAATCCTGACACTTAGGAACATGCGATAGATGGCTCGATTCTATACAGAATAGATACCAGTGAGTTCTAGAATGACGAGTTGTGAGTCTAGCCTGATGACAAGTCGGCATATGCCATGTGTGATGGCATCAGAGAGGAGTTCTATCAACGCGTTGTATTTAGCGATATTTTTCGTTGACTGACCAATACATACCCCTCTGAAACTTACTAACCCGCCACTAGGATCGAAAATGGCCCATTCCGCAAAAGATAGGTTTCGCGAACTATGACTTGCTCCATCAGCATATCCAAAAAATGATTCCAATAGGTTTGAAATATGTAAAAAATGCAAAAATTGGATTACCTAACCAAAATAATTACTCTTAACGAAAACAAAAATGTAACAAAAGCATAAGGATTACTATGCGGAATTAAGCATAGTAACGCTTGAGGTACAACCCGTTGCGAGGTTGCGCCAGTGGAATCCCATTATAGTCCATCAATTCGTAGGCTCCTTTTGCTAATACAAACTTAACAATATAAGGAACCATCCATAATGATTTCAATTTCCCTGCTCCCAACTTATCGGATTCCTGGTCGTAAAGTAAGACTAGGTCACCTTCTGAGAATACGTGAGGTTTGACATTTTTGTCGAACTGCGCTTTGACTTGTTTCTTATGAGCTTCGCTAGTCGAAGCTGCATCGCGACGGGTTTCATCCAATTGGATTAGTTCCAAGAAACAAGCCTCTTCTTCTAAATCTTCGGGGAGAAGGTCGACTGCGAGTTTGAGGGACGAGATTTCACATTGAACTAGTAAGATTGCTTCCAGACCCTACACAAGTTGAAAAGGTGTAAACCTGGTTGCATTTCTTACCGATTTCTGGTATGCCCACAAGGCCGAGTACAAGATAAGGTGCCAATTCTATTTATGGACTCTGATCATTCTTTGTAGCATGTGATTAAGGACTTTGTTGATTGGCTCAACTTGTTCGTTAGCTTGCGGATAGTACGGAGTAGAGCTTTCGTGGGACAGTCATAATTTGGCAGCCAAGTCAACCATCATGTGATTGCAAAAATGCGATCCATGATCTATGACTATGGCCTGTGGAACACCGAATCTGGAGACTACGTGATTAAAAAAAAAGGGCAGTCGTTTTGCCGCTGTTGTTTAATGTAAGCATCGCCTCGGCCCATTTGGTAAAATATTATACTGCGACTATGATATACCCATGCCCCCCGACCAAGGTGGGGTTAAATTTCATGAAATCTATGCCCCATTTGGCAAATGGCCCAACAGCAACTACTGGTTGCAGCAGTGCGGGTGGTATTCCGGTTTTGCTATCGAAAATTTGGCAAGCATGGCAACTTCTAACTCCAGTTATGCAATCTTTGAACATTGTTGGCCAGAAGTATCCAGCTCGCAAAAAATTTTGCGCCGTAGCATGACCATATTGATGCCCCCCACACGCGCCTGAATGACAATCACTCAGGACTTTTTCGGCCTCCTCATGGGTGAGGCACCTCCGCAGAACTGTATCGATACCACGATAGTAAAGGATATCACCGACGATCACGTAATCTTTTGCTTGGTTTCGAATCCATCGTTGTTTGGAGTGTGAGGTATTAGACCTATATGTTTGTGTCTGGAGATAGATGATTATATCTCCATACCACAAATTGCTTGAGGATATCAGAAACAAATTTTCATCCACGATTGCTTCTTCGGATGTTGCATCATTGGATGACGATGGGAGATCACATAGTAACTCCGCGAATACCAGGGCTTTATTTGATTTGGATTTTTTGAATTCCAGATCAAACTCTTGTAACACTACTATCCATTTTGAATATTTTCCCCCCAGCAACTGTCGCGACAAAATATAAGTCATGGGGTTGCAATATGATAAAATGGTAGTTTTTCTGAAGAGGACGTAGTGTTGAAATCTTTGTATCGCTTGAACAACTGCTAGGGCTAGCTTTTCAACATAGGAGTATTTCATTTCTGTATCATTTAAGTTTCAGCTTAAATAATATATAGGATATTCAATTCCATTATCCTCTTGAACTAAAACCATTGCTATGGTCGTATCTGTTGTAGCCCGATACAGGTTAAAGTCTTTTTGATAATCAGGAGCATACATTAATGACACTTTTATTAAAGATTGCTTTAAAGCATCAAAGGAAGCTTGCGCGACCTGATCCCAAATGAAGGGTACTTCCTTTTTCAATAGACGAGTATAACCTTTAGCTAGTTTGACGTAATTTGGAATGAACCTCCTAAGGAAGTTTGCTTTCCCTTGGAGTTTCTAAATCTAAAGCAAGTTTGAAGGTGGAGGAAAATCAATGATTACCTGAACCTTACATGGTTCGAGACGAATATCATCCTTTGAGACCACGAAGCCAAGTAAACGACCAAAACTGACACAAAACACACATTTGTGCAGGTTGAGTCGTATCTTGTAGTGTCAGCATCATAGAAATATCACTCTCAAATGTTGCGGATGATCGGTCCACTTTCGCGAATGAGTTGGAAGATCGTCGAGATATGGTTGAATGATGTTCTTGATGTCATGGAAAGCATAGTTCATTTCTCTCTGAAAAGTTGCCCCTGCATTCCTTAAACCAAAGGGTAGCTTGCGATACGTGAACATGCCCCATGGAAAAATAAATGTAGTCTTTGACTGGTCCTGTGGGAGGATATTTATTTGATTATACCAGGAAAATCCATCCATAAATGAAAATATTTCACATCCGGCGCATTCGTCAATTATATGGTCAATAAAGGGTGTAGGGTAGTTGTCTTTCGGACAAGCTTGATTTACAACCCTGTAATCGATGCACACTCTAATCGTTCCTTGTTTCTTCATCATAGGAACAATATTCGATACCCAATCAATTAGAGGAACCTGGTAAATAAAACTAGCATGGAGGAGTTTTTCCACTTCCGTCTTGATGGCAACGACTTTCTTGGGGTGCACCTGTCATAGTCGTTGTCGTACTAGTTTGACATCTAGATACATCTTAATTTCATGTTCAACTATGCTCGAGTCAATACTTTGCATTTCATCATATGACCAAGCAAAGACATCTCTAAACTTGCGAAAGAGAGCACTATATATTTCCAATTCTGAAGATGAACAAGATTTTCCGACATGAATATTCTCTACAACATCTGTTTTGGTTGAGATATTTATGGCGGTAGTCTCTTCAATATTGGATAGGTTTCTCTCAAAATCCACCGTATTCACAGTATTCGTCAGAAAATTCAAATACTGAAGGATGGTCTAGGTTGCTGGAATTATCTTCTTTCCAATTCAGAAGATGGGAACAATGGTGGTAATCTTCCCACGGTGCCCCGTCAATCATCATCGATTGAATGATTCCTTCGTCTATAGAGTGTACTTGCAACCAATGATCTGAAGGGGTGCCATATTCCTTAGACCTATCTATCTAAATGCTTGATGAGCGTTGACGGGTTTGCCTCCCATGCTGAAAACATTGATTTCTATAACATTTCCAGTGGGGTTAAAGGCAATACCTACAGATGATACATTTTAACATCGTTTTCTGACATCTTGTGAATGGAAGATATCATATTGCAGGTTCCTACATTAGCCACTTCTGCCAAATTGGTTGGAGGCATTAGGGTAAAAGTTCCCATTAATGTGGGGTCTTTTAGTAGGCCTACTCCGATATTTTGAAGCACATTAGGGCTTCCATGGATCATCGGAATGCTTCCCGTAACTTGCGAACTGTTGGGGAGAAAAATTTATTGGTTGATGATTGTAATTACTCCTTGGGAAGGAAATGCAATTTTCCTAAAGTAGGTCAACACAACGGCTACCATGGCATATATCCAGGGTCTTCCCAGTAGGATGTTGTAATCGAGGTTTCCGTCGATAACTTCAACATCAATTTCTACTGTTTTGCCCCCCGGTTTGACTTACAAGTTACTTAATATCCCATACGGGGTGTATGTCTTTCCACCAAATTCTTTTAATGTCGTCGATGATCACAACAAGGATGGGGACCCTAGACTTTTCCAGCAACTCATCGACATAATACATGTGGATGCCCCCTCATTAATAATTGTTCTATGAACAGTTTTGTTGAGGGCTTTCACTTGAATGAGGAAAGCTAGTTGAGCTGGTAACTGAGGGTCGTATCCTTTGTGATTAAAAGGCACAAGATTGGAATCCATTGGGTCAATCCCACCTAGTGCTGATAATAAAGCCCACTTTTGGGAGGGGAAATTTTGTAGTACCTCAAGAGTCGACATCGCGGAGGGCGATTGGGCTAAATCCTCGACTATATTATAGTGTTGTGCTGCTCTGGCATGAGGATTAAACGTTGATTTGTGTACTACTCCCTTTGGTAGTTTTATTGTTAATTCAGGAGTGATGGGTGGCACAACTTCAAGCGAAGTTGTTGTTGAACTACTAGGTTGATCATTATCCTTGTTCTTCAACATCTGTGGATTCCCGTAATCTTTATTCCTTGTCGATATGAGAGCATCATTCAGTTGCTTTGAAACTGACAACATTAGCACTTGGGATGGGGAAGAATTTTTGCTAGCAACTAGATTTGTTCCTGGGTTCAGAAACGGATCAGTCAATACAGCCGAGGCTTTTGAACTTTTGAAGAATTTTCTAAGTTCATCTTTATATGGACACTCTCTGGTCCAGTGATCCTTGTCACATATTAGGCATGGACTTTTAGGTTTCTTATCACCATAAGGGTTTGAAAAAGATTTTTCACGAGATGACTCCTCCTGGTTCTTCTTCTTCCCTTTCTTTTTCTTCTTGCCTCCTGGTTGCTTGGGTTCTTTGCCTTTCTCCATTGACACAACATTTACTTCTGAGGCTAGAAGTTCTTCATTGCGTTTTGACTCAAAACCGTGTGGGCCTTTTTCGTTGTACCCTTTACGGTTTTAGTGCTTTTTGTCCCTATCACACCATCACCGGCATGAGAGTCTTTGTTTGATTTAGGAGGGGGAGAAACGGAAAATTCTAGTCTAGCAGCATCAGGGATTTTATCGTAGAGCGTGCCATACTGAGTATAAATCAAGTCTAGATATTGTGCATGAGGAATAACTTGCTCTTCAGTGACGACTCCTCTCTTTGCCACATCTTTTGTAATAGCAGGTAACCATGACTTAATAAACCATTCAGCCAATAGCTGATCAGGAACATACGTTTTTACCATTCTACGATGACATCACCATTCATGAATATGATCGGATATGTGAATGGCCATCATTTGTTTGAAATTGGTAAGTAGCTCAGTTCCTATTTTGTACCTTATGGGTAACTGAAAATGGGTTAAAAAGGTTGTGGCTAGGGTACTAAAGTTATCAAACGAAGCTCTAGGCAATTCGATGTACCACTTTGCTGCCAGACCAGTTAGTGTTCACTGAAAGAGGCGAAGTCTGATCGAATCATCATTGAGGGTGTTGGATGAACACCACAGATAAAAGGTCATCACATGATTTGATGGGTCTTCACTAGGATTTCCATTAAATTTAGGAATATCAGATGAAAGTTTATGCAGAATCATCGGCCACCAAGGGATGTAGGCAATTGGATCATTCGTTGGTCGATTTAGATCTGGTAACTCTAAATTTTCCACAAAAGGCAACTGTAAATTCAGGCTTGGCTGAGCATACCCAGGATAAGATGGAATTGCTTGAGCAGTTGGTCTTTGCATACTAGCATAATGCATTTGATGTTGGTAACTTTGGTAAGGTTGATGGGCATAACCATTATGATATGGTTGATACGGCTGCCCATTACTTGCAAAGACTTGTTGCTCATATCCTTGGTAAGCTTGTTGGAATTTTGATTGTTGGTATTGAACCAGCCATGGTTGTGAAGTCATGGGTTGTTGTCTAGTAATGAATTTTTGACCAAGATGGGTTTGGTGATCCCCATTTGAACTTGTGTCATTCCACTAGTTGGTGATTGCGGTCGTGTCGTAGGTACAAGAGGTTGTTGCATTATAACCTAAGAAACTTGAGGTTGGCATACAATTGGCAACGCT